>JAOVYX010004029.1:0-38562 GCA_035668315.1 Drosera spatulata
CCTGATGGGTTACAATCAAAAGTCTTTTCTGAAAAGCTAAAATAAAGACATATATCTATTCCTATTTGTTTGCGACGTCTCCTTCATATTTAAGAAAATACAATACAGACGTTGTAATCTTTACTTATTGTGTATCAAAGAGTACTACTTACACTAATATAAGTATTGTAAATTTGAAGATATACACTTTATTACTCCGATGTTATACTGTAAATACATTTGCAAAAGTAAAAAGATAAAAAAATATACGATCATCGTTTCTGTTGAATTTCAACAATACAATTGAAATTAACATTTCTGTTTGATTACAAACGTTGGATTACAACCATAAGAATCGAAAAAAATAATCCCACAATCTCTTATCCAACCTATCCGATCTCCCAATTAACTTGTTCGTCCGTTCCCCATAATCCAATGCCCCGACACTAGCATTAGCCTGCACGACACCAACTATTATGGAATAATCAGGTTTCACATTTTGCACCAATATTTGATCAAACATGTCGAATGCTTCCTTCATAAACCCATTCGAAGCATGTCCCTGAATCATAACGCTTTGACAAACAATATTATTCTCGATCATCCTATCAAACACCCTCCTCCTCCTCTCTATACACCTGCACTAATACATATCAATCAATGTCATCCTCACAAACAAGTTCGTCGAACATCTTTGTGTAGCTTAACAGAACCCTGACCACCATCAAACTGTACACCATCAAACCCTTCCTCACCATCTCACACCACGCCACCACATTCCTTTCAAACATTTCATCGAACACCTTACATGCTTCCCTTAATTGTCTGAATTTCAAATGCAGACACACCAACCCAGTTCCCACATACACATCCCTATTGAAATCCATCTTCACAACAACCCCATGAACCCTAATCCCGACTCAAACCCCAATCCTTACCATCGTCTTCGGCACAAACAGGACTCAAATTGATTTCTGGAGTGGAAAAAATACAACTTGATTCGTGATGAAGGTGATAAAAAAAAAACAATTAACATAGGGTAGATGAAATTGAAGAAAAAAAATAAGTTGAAGAATTAAATATTGGTATTGATGAATTAATACATTGGTTTTGCCGAGTTGGTGATGAAATTGTTGAGGAAAAGCAAGAGAATAGGGTGTCAGGTGGGGAGATGCAAATTGGTCAAAATAGACCCCACTAGAGAACAAGAATGCTTTGAAAAATGGTGAGTATTGAGTGAAATATGATTGAAGTTTTAATTGGGGGGTAAAATATGTTTTTAAACATATAGGGAAGTAAACTGTTGGTGAAAGATGGAAAAGGGATTTAATCTCAATTTGGCAAAGAAAGGGAATATGAATTATAAATGATATTGTAACACAAATGATACTGCAGTCTCAATTAAAATCAAGATTTTAAATAAAAGAATATTGCAAAAGAAAATCCCTTAACCTCCAAAACCCTGAAAATCCCCGCTTGAATATGGATTCTCGAATAATGAGACCCTTTTAAGTGATCTTAGATTCTTGTTATTAGATGAAGTTCAGTCTCGTCTGGAATCTATAATCATTGAATGTTTAATATATTGAAAACTCAACTTATTGACAAGTTTATAAAGCTCAATAGAAAGATATAAATAGCCAAAATAAACCTCGAAATATGTCTTCCGCATACATTTCTCTTTATCATCAATCATTGATATCTTATAAAAACATAGAAATGCCCACTTTGATCAGTTCGTTTCTCAATCGATTTCTGGATCTCTCCAAGTATCTCTCTCATTCACCCACACTACAATTTTCTATTCCAATTTTTCAAATCCATATATCTTCGTTTCGAATTTCAATTTAAAAACATTAGTTATCGGATGGATGTTTTATTTGTTTCCAATCATTGAAAAATTTGAAACTATATTAGAAAATCAGAAATTTTATTACTAAATTATGTTTCATTCATGCGAGTTTATCTTCCACGTTTTGACTCCCTCCGTTAAGAAAGTTCATCTCTATTCAACTATCATCCTTAACCTACAAACCCTTGAAATTCCTCGCTTGACTTTTGAGCTTTGGATCATGCTATGACTTTGGGATAGGTAATACTCATCTCGTCCAAAAATAGATCATAGCTTTGATTTTTTATAGCAACGAAATTATATCATATGTTAAGAGGTAAAATATGTAACTTAAATATTATTAGCGTTTTAGGATAAGTAATGAAATTTGATATTTGATAATCGTGTGGAAGTAGTGAAAGTTCACATCGTCATTTACACATCGTAAAAATGTCACTTTTACATTGAGACGGATGAATATTTTTGATCATTGATTTTCTAATCATTAGGACTTGGTATTTAAATTAGAATTTTCAGAAGATCGCTACAATTTTCATTATGGTTTCCGTCTCATTTGAGAGGGAGTGTGTTCTGAATATAGAAGTTATTAGTTTACTGCCCTACGCGTTACACGAGTTTTTTTTTATCATTATGAGATTAATTATAGTTAAGAACTAATTAAATTATGCATTATATATTTTTATTTTCAATTCACGATACCTTTTCCTTATTTTTCATGTGTTACTTTTTTTTTTTACAATCAGAAGAGGCCATATTTGCAGTAAAACTTTATTAATCTAATCTATTGTTAGAGATAATGAAACACATAAGCTAAAGGATATAAAAATATCTATATGAATTTCTATCTAAAAAAACATTTGACTAATTATCCAGAATAATCAAATTTGGTGTTTCGTTTTGCCGACGATTGTCCCTTCTTTATTTTGTATCATTCCTTTTGGCTTGACCTCGTACTTGTTTTTCAACCCTTGTCCTTCCTCTTTTTCGTTGGCATGTTTTGTCTTGCCGTGGAGAACAAGAAGTCATGTCGGATTCAGTTTGGAACTATTTTGTTGTGCTATCGATATTTTGTTTCAATTTTCATCATGTCTTTCTTTTATTTTTTCATCTTTCAATTTTACTTTTAAGCATCTCGATGGTTCCTTGCTTCTTTTTTTTTTTTTTTTTTTTCGATGTCATACATTCTCCTGATAGTGTACTCCTCACATGGTGTCGTCATACTGTAGCGCGCAATCTTGATTTTGAAAATTCGTCTCTGTTCCAATCATCTTTTGTAGCAATGCTGGACTTTTTGAAGTACCAAGTAGCTATTGCACAACTGACATTTTCATGTTAATTGTTTTTGTCATTCTATGTTTTTGATATTTAATTACTGTGAGTATATAATTTTTATGTACCTGTTTATTGTCTGCTATCAGTTGAGTTGTTAGGATGTCCAATAATTCCTCACTCTCTCTATTGAAGATGATTGTTGTGATTGTTTCTGTTTTGTCATCGATGTCCACTGTTATTCTATACTTGCATCATTGTAATTTATCTTAGCAATATTATTTATAGAAAGATGCACGTAGTTGGGAACTGTTTGTTTAGATAGTTTGCGCTCTTACATTTGAGTGTATTTCGGTATCTGTCCCGTGCAATTCTTGCAAGTGATGACGCCGTCCAATAGTTTGATTGTGCTACGACACTTTGTGCATCCATTATAATACCATAGTGTCATATACCTTTTCAATTGTAACATCGCTCTTACAAAAATACTGTTTTTGTTGCATTGAAGTACAATTAATTAATTCATTAGATATAAATTTGAAATCAACATATTAAAACAAAAGGTGTAAATTTTAATAGATGGGTAGACATGAAAAGACATTATATTAGCATAAAAAGATAGACATGATATGAATTATAAGATGTCGAAACTATAATATATCAAAATGCAATCGTATAAGTGATTGTAAGATGCATGGATGAAATTGGGCGTCTCCATGGTATTTTCCTCGAGTGCTGAAGTATAAATTGGGTTAAAAACTAAATTTCAGCAAATAGATTTTCTTTTCAAACTGTTTGTATTTTATTTCTTACCTCTTTTGTAAGTTTATACTCGACAATCTCGTAAATGGATTTTTTATTCTTCGCTTTGAGTTGTTTCAATGTTTCTTCGTTCTGAAGTTTTTCCCTTGGAAATAACACTATTTCCTGCGCCTAGGTCGACCAACGTTTTCAGTGCTTGGGTTTCCTCAATTTCAGGATTGACGAAAAACATCGTCGTTTGCATTGTGTTGAGATAATTTCGTTTTGCAATGAATTGTGTTAGTATCGCATCTTTGTATTTGTATGAAAATATACATGAATGTGTATTTCGATTATCTCTGTGTTCGTACCTTTGAATTTCTTGTTCGTTCCATTTTTGTTTGCTGTGACAAAAATAGATTTTTCCCCCCCAATAAATCTCTATTTTGTAGCGATAAAACATATGGGATATAATTAAACAATAAGAGAGAGTTTTGTATGTTCCATGACCTTGATCTCTAGTCTATGTTCAAAATATCTGTCCATATGAAGTAACCAGTTGTGTCTATAGGTAATTGAAAAAAAAAAAAAAAAACATTAGAAGGTTCATCATTTAAGATATTTTTTTTCTCACTTACCTTTATTTGCAGTTGCGAATCTAGTGCTTGTTGCCAGTAATCATTTTGCATGTCTTCGCTTGCTATAATCATCCCTTTGTTTTTGTGTTAAAGGTTTCCTCTTTGGACTTTGAGTACCTGTAATAAAGGGTCATGTTAGAGTAAGATTTCATTTAAAAACTATAAACATGTATCGATTTAATCATTTTTTAACATTATCTTTTTCCACATGTTCTTTCGTGACGGATGTCTGAGCATCGATTTCCATACCAAGAAGAGATAAACCATCTTCAACATACACAGTGTTTGTGTCTTCCATGGAAAAAATGTTAATTAAAGTAGCATCACAAATTTTGTTTGTTTATTAAAGATAAGATAAGATGTCCTTTCGATAACAATTGATAGTCTGTTTAAAAAGTTATACATATCTCCATGTGCACTTGTGACTGAAGTAGTCGAAACCATTAATCTTTTCACTCGTCTACGTTCTTTAGCATCATCATTTTATTTTTGTGTCAAAGGTTTCATTTTGGGTTTTCTGGGACCTATTATCTCATTGCCATAATAGTGTATGATTCCATATAAAAAAGACTAAAAAAATAGCAAATAAAGGTAAAAACTTCAAAATAAATATATAATTTCATATATTATATATAATTCCATATATATAATTACATGTATATAATTTCATATATTAAAGTTATACATGCCTTCATGTGCATATGTGACTATAGTAATCATAGCCATTAATCTTTTTGCTCGTCTACGCTTGTTAGCATCATCCTTCTGTTTTCTTGTCAAAGGCTTTCTATTGTGTTGTGGGTACCTAATAATGAGAGTGCCATAAGAATGTATATTCCATTGAAAAAGATAAATCATACGATAAAAGGGCTGTAATCTTTTTTGATACTTGAAATGCTCAATCCTTTTTCAATTTCCTTGGATTTTCGCATTACCTTCTTTCACATGTTCATTTGCAATGGTAGGTTGTACCTTGTTATCCATTCTAACAAGAGCTGTAGCACACAAGTGTGAGACCAACTTTGAAACAAAAAATAGCATCTATGTCAATAAAAGACTACCTGGAAGGGTAAGAACAATGGTATAAGCTGAGGCAGAATCATCCTGATTCTGTGAAGTGTATTTAGAATTACTACGATGTTGTTCCTTGATTTGTTTAGACCCACCATATTCTACATTCATCCTAACATTCAATCACAATAAGAAAACAAATGTATCAAACCACATCTCATTAGAAACAGAGAAAGAAATATAAGAAAATGGCATCCAAATTAAAAGACAATGACTCTCTCACATCTCACACATACATCAAGATCAAAGCTTTTACAATTTATCAAACCACATCCAGAATTCACACATTGCATTGATCAAATCACAACATTTTGTCACAAATAAATCCTAAAGACATGACCACCAAGTCAGATGAGTACTACGGCTCTACCTGTCGTAACTTAATTGGCGATCTTAGTAAGTTAGAAATTAGGCTTTTGGGCTATCTCAACAATTTTAGCTTTTATTTTAGGAAGCTTCTTATTCCCGAAGTACAATGAATAAGCTTGATTTTCACGTAGAGAAAAGAACCCAACACTATATTGTTTTATGATTAGTAATTACTAAAGGATGTAGAAACTGTAACAGCGCTTTAGATGGTGTGATGATCCTGAGATTCTTAACCAAGCCAACAAGTCTCTTGATTTGGTTTCACCTTGGGTTCTTGTTACTGAAGTATATGTCATTTTATCTCTGTTACAGACAACGGAATCGGGGTAGTCACACTCCTCTATTTAATATGTACTGGGATTAGTTCTACTTGTGCTGATTGGATCCAACAGATGTAAGCAATACTGAAGGCGTTCGGATATGATGGCACATCTTATCAGATTCGATATATTGTGCCGATTGAGAATAAGGAGTTACATATGGTTTCTAAGTGGATCCAAGACAATGATCAGGAAAGTTGCTTTTTGTGATAGGGACCATGGTAGAGCAACAGGGCCAAGAAGATTAGACATAAATCTACCTGGATTGAAACATCATAGTACGCTTTTTCCGTCATAGTCATTGAAAATTTATATTGCACGATATCTATGTTAGTAGAAGTTCAGAGGCATGGGCTATAGTTAATATTGCAGATTATCACTTATGTTTTGTGAAACCAAATTTTATTTTAGGGCTTAGAGAATATGTGTCATGACATTGGAGTGTCTAATAACAAATGAATGGTTGAGATTAAAACATCTCAAATGAAAGGTTGAGAATAAAATGCAAGGTTTTAATCTTAACCATTCATCTTCTATCATTTAATCTCAACCATATATTTATTATTAGACATACCTATGTCATGATATACACTCCCTTTTTCCTATATATACAATAGATTAGTTCACTGTCCTACGTTGTGCCGGCTGTTTTATATAGTTTTTCTATTGTGCATTATATATATGTGTTTATAGATCATAATACATTTTCATTAATTTTTATGCTTTTCTTTATAAACAATAAAAAGAGGCAATATATGAAGTAGAACATTTTTAACCTAATTTATTATTAGAGGTAATGAAACACATAAACCAAAGAATTTTAAAAAATCTGTCTAGTTTTCTACCTAAAATAAACATTTGTTTAATTGACTCAAATCATCGAATTAAGTGGTGTTTCATTTTGTCGACGGTTCTTCTTCTTTATTCTGTATTATTCCTTTTATCTCTGTCTCATGCTTGATTTTCAACCCTTGTCCTTTCTCTTTTTCATTGGCACGTTTTTTTTTTGTGTTAGAATACGATTAGAGTCGTGTCGTATTCTGTTTGCAACTATTTTATCGTGTTATAGATATCTTGCTTTTCCTTTCCATCTTGTCTGTCTTGTGTTTTTATCATCTTTCAATTTTACTTTGATGCATCTCGTTAGTTCCTTGGTTTTTTCTTCGATGTCATACATTTTACTGATAGTGTACTCCTCACATAGTGTTGTCGTACTGTAGTGCGCAATCTTGATTTGAAAAATTCGTCTCTGTCCAACCATCTTTTGTAGCAATGTTGGACTTTTTAAAGTATCTAATAGCTATTGCATGATTGACATTTTCATGTTATTTATTTTTTACATTCTCTTTTTTTTATATTTAATTATTATGAGTATATAATTTTTGCGTACCTCTTTATTGTCTGCTATCAGTTGAGTTGTTGGGATGCCCAACAATTCCTCACTCTCTCTATTTAAAAGGAATGTTTTGATAGTTCCTGTTTTGTCATCGATATCCATTGTTATTTTGTATCCGTACCATTATAATTATTTTTTTTAGTAAAATTATTTATAGAAAGATGCACGTAGTTGAAATTGTTTGTTTAGATAGTTTGCGCTCTTACATTTGGCTGTACTTCGGTATTTGTCTCGTGCAATACTTGCAGGTGATGACACCGTCCAATAATTTGATTGTGCTACGACACTTTGCGCCCATTATAGTGCCATGGGATAGTGTCATATATCTTTTCGATTCTAGCATTGCACATACAAAAATACTGTTTTTCCTGCATTGAAGTACAATTAGCTACATCATTAGATAAAAATTTTTAATCAACGTAATAAAACAAAAGATGTAAATTCTAATAAATGGGTAGACATAAAGAGAGTATTATAATACGATTGTATTATTCTAATAAATTTTTTTCTGTTGTATATACATTTGTATTTCATTTCTTATCTCTTTTGAAAGTTTATACCCGACAATCTCGTAGATAGATATTCTGTTCTTTGTTTTGAGTTGTTCCAATGTTTCTTCGGATCAATCAAATAAGATTGAGATGATGAAATCATACTTGCCGAAAGTTATCGCTAGG
Organism: Drosera spatulata; assembly: GCA_035668315.1. NCBI lineage: Eukaryota > Viridiplantae > Streptophyta > Magnoliopsida > Caryophyllales > Droseraceae > Drosera > Drosera spatulata. Next base: position 8,313 of record JAOVYX010004029.1, read on the forward strand.
TGAAGGTCGAGATGATGAAGTAGTGAAAGTTTTGGGTCGAAGATGAGATCAGATAGATTGTGGAAGAAAAGATATGAAGAAGTAAATCGATGATGAAATTAGGTTTATTGTATAGATACATGTTTAAGATTTGAGGTTGGTGTGGTTAGGATTGATTTTTTCTTTTTGGTTTGTTTTTCATTGTCCGTTTGTACGTGTCGTTTGATTTTTCATTATTTTTTGGACATTAAAAGTTTAAAAATGACAAGAGTGTCTTTGTGACATGTCGTTTGCCATCCAAATGATTTGCCACCTAGAGGTTTTTTGTATAATTATATGTACTAATCACTAATGCGTGCGTTGCACGATAAAAGATCATAATAGATAAAAAAAAATATTTAGATTAACTAAAATATAATTATATCTACGTCATTTGAAAGATTTTGAACTTATTGATCGTCCATTTTTTTTACATAACCAAATTCAGATCGTATATAATGTTCCAAATATAACTTGATGAGTTTTATTAAAATTTCAATATTTCTAGAAGAATTGGTCCAAGTGTTTAAGTTATATATTATTATTAAAAATTGATGATAGAATTCAAAAGATTAAGGATCCATTATAAATATTGACTCATAAAATAAAATAGATTTTTCACGTAATATAGAGATCATTATGATTGGATGATATTAATAATTAATATAAGATATACTTGTTTACTTTTTCTTTAATAAAATAATTGTACTTGCAAAAAAAATTGTATAAAATATCTTTTGGTTGATTATTTTCATCTCATAGATAGTCTGTTAGGATCTTTTTAATTTTTTATTTTTTTTGGAGAGGAGGATCCTTACAAATTCTTAACCTTTAATCTTGATCGTTCAACTTGTAATCAAAGATTGAGAATTAATTAGAAAAAGATTTTTTAATTTAAATTATATAGTATTATCCGATTATCCTTTAAAAATTTGAAAAAGACGTAAGTACCCTGTTATGCCGTTTGTCATTCGGATGGTTTACCATTTGAAAGTTTATATAATTATATATATTAAATTACTAACCCGTGCGCTACACGGTAAAAAAACATACTTTGATAATAGATAAAAATAACATTAGATTAATTAAAATATTCATTTGTTATTTATATCTGTGTCATTTAAAATATTTTAAATTCAATGATCGTCTTATGTTTTTAGCATAACTTAATTCAGATCATATATCATGTTCCAAATATAATTGGATAATTTTCATTAAAATTTCAACATTTCTAAATTAATCTAAATTTTTAAGCTATATATTAGTATTTCTATATATTTCTTATATTGTAAGAATCAAAGTCGATTTTAGGTAAGAATTGATGATATAACATAAGATTAAAAACCCATTAAAAATCTCGATCATAAAATAAAATAGTTTTCACAGAATATAATGATCTTAGATGAATAATCTTATAGGATATAATTGTTAATTTTTTTCATAAAATAATTATATAAAAAATCTTTTACTTTTATTATAACGGTTGATTATTTTCATCTCATAAAAAATTATACATAAGTTGTTAAGATCTTTTTTAACTTTTTTTTTTTTTTTTGAGAAGCAGATCTTTAAAAAAGATTATATTTAATTTGGAGCGTTCAACTCGTAATGAAAGACTTAAAATTAATTAGATAAAGATTTTTTTTAAATATAAATTATTCGAAATTACCTGATTGTCTTTTAAAATATTTAAAATGACGTAAATGCCCTGTCATATCATGTCCTTTGTCAGACCGTTTGTCATCCAAATGGTTTGTCTTCTGAATATTTTGTGTAACTATATATATAATCAATTATATATATAACAAATAATAGATTTTAGTTATTTTAGATTTTAGATGTGTTTTTTAAAGTTACATAATTTACCTGATACCATCCGATCATATACCAAATATTTATTTCTTTATGAAAGACTTTGTATATAAAATCAATCCAAATATTTATATCAATAATATTTCTGTTAAAAAGATTTTATTTTATTTTTGACTTTATGCCAAATAGATAATTTTTTTTATGGACAAATTATCAAAAACTACCAATTTTTAATAAATATTACAAAAACATACACACGAATTTTTTTCCCCCAAAATTATAATTTTAACTTCCCCATTCCCTTTCTCTCCTTCCTCCCCCGCCTCCAACTCTACCGAATCCATGGCCAATGTCGTTGCCCACTCCCCTCCTCTGGCCTAACCCCTTGTGCAACCACCACCGTGTTAGAACTTCAGGCATCAAAGGAGGAAGAGTCCGATGGAGGCATGACGGGGACAAGGGGTTAGGGTTCGAGTGAATGAGCTTGCAATTGAGTGGGAACCGAAGGATGCTGCGAGGGATCACTTGAGGTCGATTTCTCATGAATTGAACAAGATGGAAGGAAACTGAAGTAATAGTACAGAGGGATGTGATGAAGATGGCGTTGAAAGAGGAGGGGAGGATTAGCAAGGAGGCGGAGAGGATCGTCAAGTGGACGAGGCAAAATTCGGCGAGGATAACAATGATAATAATGAGCTTGCGGTGATAGTGTTGCCGTTGACAAAGGCGTTAATGATGGAGTAGGATGCGGCGGCGCATAGGAATTTGACGACCACCATCACGAGTCATCGGAATCACGAGTCATTATTCTTGTTATCGAGGAACTCGCAACCATGGTCGGCGTCGAATTGAGCGATAAAACAAACGAAGATAGCTGCTAGATGTGGAAACGAGAGAGCAAATCTCGACGGGATTGAATTGAGCAATGTCCAATTCCAGCCGCTCTGTTTTTGCTTCACACGATCTGTGTTTTTATAAGGTGCTCTGTTTTTTTCAGACACTCTGTATTTTTGTTCAAACGCTTTATTTCTAAAATAGAGCGCCTTATATGGGAAATAGAGCGACAGAAAAACCATGACCCAAACAAAGCGTCAGTTAAAAAAACAGAGCGTTAGTTAAGTATTTGTATTATTTTGGGTTGTTGTTGTTGTGTTGAGTAGAAGGAGGACCATCTTCTAACGATAAAGATTCCTACGAAGATTTCGACGCCGCCGCTCGGATTCCGATAAGAGGACCAACGATGGTGTTGGTGATGGATATGAGATGGAGAAAGTGTACAACTTTATATTTTAAATTTATATATATATATAAAATTATTATGCTTTATATAATTTTTTGAAATTATTTTTAATTTTTTATAATTTTTAATAAATCACCTTTTTTTTAAAAGATATTTTTCAACAAAATTTCATAAATAAACCCACGAACATTCACACGCACAGAATTTTCCCATAACTATAATTTTGACTTCCCCACTCCCTCTCATTCTTTCTCCTCCGCCTACAACTCCACCAGTGATCCTCCACTGAATCCACCGCCACCACCGGCTCCGTCACCAATTCCACGGCTTCCACCTGCATTAATCATCTTGTTATTGCAACTGTGCAACAGATTCTTCTGCTTCAATCGTTTTCTAGGTTGTTATCAATTTCTTTTCTTAAAGGTATACATTTTTTTGGTTTTTGTTGTTGATAAATGGATTGACTAGGTCGAACCCACATGATTATTAAGGGGCTAGTGATGGAGACATGGATAGATTTTGGTTATTTTATGGATTTTTTGAGTTGGGTATTTTGATTTTGGATGTTCTGTGGTCGAATTGATGATTTGCCTCATCTTGGATTTGGTTCTTGTGAGAAATCTTCAAGAAAAATGAGTGAGAATCATGTTTCCCCCTTTTGGAATCCTGATTTTAATTCTTGATTGGTGGACTGAAAGCTGTTTTGTGCCCATTGTGAGAAGATTATGTGCACAATTATTCCTCACTGTTGTTATGCTCTTATTCAATGATGTACATTTTTTTTCTTCTGTGGGTCTGTTTTGTTTTGTTTCTCCTGTGGCTCTGTTTTTTTTTTCTTTTTTTTCAGACGTTCTGTTTGATTTTTGCTCAGGCATTGTGTTTGATTTTTTCTTAGACACTTTGTTTGATTTTGTTCAAGCACTGTGTTTGATTTTTGTTCAAGCGCTTTGTTTTGATTTTGTTCTCTGTTTGATTTTTGTTTAGGTGTTTTGTTTGATTTTGTTCAGACGCTTTGTTTTGATTTTGTTCATGCGCTTTATTTCAGATTCCTATGAAGATTCCAACGACGTTGTTGCATTCCGATGACGCGGATTCCGGCGAGGGCGAGGATGTTGGTGATGGTGAAGATTGAGGTGAAGGTGGGGATGAGTATGGGATTGGGGTAGGTGTGAGGTTTTGTGGGGTTTGTATTTAAACTTATATGAATTGGGAATTATTTTTTCTTATGTAGTTTTCTGGAGTTATTTTGACTCTTTTATAGTTTTTGGTAAATCACCCAATGAAATTATGTAATTATATATATTAGAATACTAACTCGTGCGCTGTACGGGATGTGAGAACATTATAGAAATAGGTAACATTAAATTAACTAGTTTGAATTTAAAATTGAAATATTATAAATTTTTTCATCGATTTAGAAAAACCTAAATAACCCGATTGAAACCATAAAACATTGTAGATAAATTGATCAAAGATACTTTGCCAATAGGAATTTATTTAAGACTTTAAGCGATTTTTTATTTTTTATGAGATTGCTTATATATTAACACATATTAACACACATATTAACACATATCTTTCTTTCTTTTTTTTTTTTTTTTCTGGACAAAAGCGTGGTTTTCCATTCATCTCAATCCTATTACAGATACATAGCTCTTTCACCCTTCCCCTTACATTTCAACCTACAGGGGATCAAAAAACACATACTACAGCATTTTCGAGGCCTACATCAAGAGATACAAGAATCAAATGATTATCTAAGCCTATGGAGGGTCAAGCCCAAGTATAGGAAACAAGACAATCATAGATCCTCATACTCTGCACAGCCTCTATCTATCGTCCTCAGTACATCTAACAGTAGATCCCCTGTGTTTTTTGTTTGCTGTTCAAAGCTTCCAAGGTTACGTTCCTTCCATATATAGTAAAACATCGCAGCAAGCAGCCTCCTCCTTCGACTTGCCTTCAAAGTTTTGCCCCTTGTACAGTTCAGAAGCCATCTCACCCAATCATCCCACGTACTCCTTCTCATTTGAACTCCCAAGACTGTCATGACCTTTTCTATTAGCTCTTTCGTGTACTCACAGGTCAGAAATAAATGTCCTCTGGTTTCTGGTGCAATGTTGCATAGTACACAAGTATCATCCAGCTATACACCCTATCTCATTAGCTTCTCGTTCATCCTCAAACGATCCTGAAACAACAACGATAAAAAGAAGCTAACACGAGGTCTGATATCTTTGCTCCATACAAACATACTCCATGCTACATTCTCTAGATCACCTTTCAATACATTATATCCAAAACTCACAGTATAACCCCCATCTTTCATCCAACATCCACGTATAACACCATCAGTATCCATTCTAGTCATCAAAGGCTTCATTCTATCACGAACTCTGAGCAGAGGTGTCCATGGTTGGCCTTGCTTCTTCTGGATATAGACCATATGTTTCCTTACTTCTTGAAGGGAGATAAAGGGTCTCCTTGCCGTAGCCCTCTTTTTCCTTCAAAGTAACCCACAAGTTCACCATTGAAGTTGACGGAATATCTTACAGAACTGATACATCGCATGATCCATGCCTGAATTGATCAGGAAAACCAAGATATAATAGCAGTGCGTTAATAAAGTCCCAATTCACCATGTCATATGCTTTCCTAATGACTATTTTGATCAGATATCTGGGACTTATATGTTTTCTCTCATAACCATGTATCAAGGTCTGACACAGTAATACATTATCAATTATCAACCTCCCTTTTACAAACGCAGATTGAGCTTCATTGACCAATCAAGGCAAATTCTACTACACAATAATAGTGAGATGATTATATATATAACTCATTACAACATGCAATTGGTCTGAATTCACAAGGTAAGAACGGTTAGGGCACTTAGCTGCTAAATGCAGAACAGTGGCATTTATCGCTCTCAACTGAGCATCTTCATAAAAGAATTCACGAACAGCTTCACAAATGGATGTGCCAATCACTCCAGCTTTTCTTGTAAAAGTCAGTGGAAAAACCATCTGGACCTAGAGCCTTTAGACCATTCATACTGAAAACTACTTCCTCGATCCGTTCTACATTGAAATAGCCCATCAAGAAGTTTTTTTGTTTTTGTTTTTGTTTTGTTTTTTTTTTTTTTTTTTTTTGGGTTAAAACTCTTCCTTCATTTATAATCTCATTGTCTACTCTCCTCATACATGGCTTTTCAGTCCCCATGATGGACTGAAAATAAAGTAATAGCTCCTACTTAATCCATTCCTTCTCCTGCTTCATCACCCCTTTCTCATCAAGCAAGCTTAAGATACATGAATGCCTTCTTCTAGACTTCAGGATCTTATAGAAATAAGCATCATTCCTATCCATAAGATAAAGCCAAGCCTCCTTCACTCTTTGCTGAATCATTTCATCCTCTCTAAACATCAATTCACTCAACTCTTCTTTTCTCTTCTTCACCATACTTCTATTCAGCTCAGTATACTCTATCCTCAACAAATCATAGGCTTCATGTAGTTCCTGCTCTTTCCTTCTAATCCTTCCTTCCATGTCCGAGAATTCAAGCTTATGCAGCTGCTTTAATTTGCCTTTCAGCAACTTCATCTTTGTTGAGACCTGGTGAATACTGCTCCCTGTAACTTCCGTCTGTCAGATATCCTCCACATAAACCAGAAACTGATAATTTCTACTCCAACTATTCAAATATCTGAAGGATACTTATGCTGCTGGGAAAATTAACATGAAGCAACATAGGGGAATGGTCTGATATCATAGGGTCCAAGAACTGAGCTTCAGAATTAGCATACATATCAAGCCATTTGGAGTTTGCCATGACCCTATCTAGCTTAGTTCTCATCCAACTATCCTCACTTTGATTGTTGCACCATGTATGGTAGCAACCAACTGTTCTTAATCATCCAGCCCACAGTATATCATGGTCCTTAGCATCTCTTCACATGGTCACAATTGACATTATTATGTCTTATCTTCTCGTCATCATACCTAAAGGCGTTAAAATCCCTCATAATTACCCAGGGCTTATCCCTGACCATATCAACAATACTACAAAAATCCTCCCAGAGAGTTTGCCTTTGGTTTCTTTGATTCAAACCATAAACAAATGAGAGCCAAACCTGCATTCTCCCCATCACTAGAGGTTAATTCACAGCGTAAGAATTGATCTGAGCCCTTTATGAACTTCAAACTCACTTTGTTAGGATCCCAACAGCACCATATCCTACCATTCAGAGCATAATAATAGTTATTTATATGCTCCCATCTAGGAAACCAATGTTCCACAATCTTCTTGTCCTTCTTAGCTTTGACTCTGGTCTCTAGAACCCCAAAGACATTTATTCGATGCTTTTTTACTAACATCCTAATGGTTTGATGTTTATCAAACTTATTCAGACCTCTAACATTCCAACCAACAATAGTCATGTTACAAAACCAGTCACAGGACCAACTATAGCCTCCCAAAGTCTTCGTCTCCGAGTCTTTGCCTTGACTTGGTGCGCCATTCCCTTGTTGAGATTTCTACATCGTTGAGAACCACCAGCCCCTGATCCCAAACCGAGCACCTCCGCTGTGATGTCAACCTTCTTCTTAGGTCTCCCTCTCCCAACTTTATGAGGAAGTTCCCGCTGATCATTGTCATCGTCGGCAGGTTCGCCACCCTTCCCCTCCTTGTTCTTGGCCATTCTTTTTCTTTCGAATATGTGTTGACAATTATCTTATTTTCATTTTAATTATGTTAAAATTATTATGTAATCATGTATCTTGGTCGTTTTGTTGTTAAAACTGTAATCATGTTAAAATCTTGTATAATTTTATATATAATAATAAATAGATGAAATAATAGATTAGTTAAATAGATATTTATTTAAAATTTGAAATTTAAATATTTTATTTGAGTTTAAATGAGTTGAAATTACCATATTATCCTAAAATTTTGGAACTTACAACATTATCATCTGATAATTTTCTATAACTGCATATATAATCAACTTATATAATTAAATATATAAAAAATAATTAATTTTTTCAATAAATTATCAAAAATTATAATTTCTCAACCAATATTATAATTCCCAAAATATATAATTCCCCGCTCCCTCTTCCTCCTCAAATGCTCACCGCCGCCGAACCACCACACCACACCGCCATGGCCACCTCCTTCTCCTTCTCCTCCTCCACTCTCCCCCCTCTCTATCCGTTCCCTTCGACTCGATTCTCCACCCCTCACTTCACCTTCATTCTCATCTCATTTCATCTCAATTCCCTCATCTGCTCCTCCTCCCTGTCATCCTTCGATCCTCAGAATCCGGTGCATCGGAGGCGGTAGACGCAAGTCATTTTGTTTGCATTGCGTTCAAGGTTACCGACAGGGTTTTTGCCGTCTATAATTCGCCTTGAGTTCGATTAAGGCTTGTTATCTGACCTTGCTGGATTCAAATCGAGTGAGTTCTTCTCCTTGTTCTATGTTGGTTTTTGATATGGTAAATGAATGTGCTGAGATAGGAGAATGAGACAAGAATGATTTCAAAGTCTGCTTGCATTTTGTTTGCTGATGATTTTGTTGGAACTTGCTTTTGTGTCTACGTATAATGGTCGTAAGTTGTTGGAATGATTATCTGATTTGATGCTCTTCGATTTGAAATAGGTGTCCTGCATCTGAAGTTCGAAGGCAATTCATGTTCTGGGCATGATGATATCAAGTTTCGGGATATTAGGTGCGCATCAGATGTGGAAGAGGCGAGTCGGCACCAGCGTGGACTTCGATTGATGAACGGAGTGATCTATCGCGATTTACAAGCCGAAGTCGTACGAGGTTCTGGTGGTGGTTAGTGCTGTTGGTATTATTCTGTATCGCAAGTTTCGCTTTATTGCTTCTATGAAATCAGAAAAGGTCTGTCCAAGGATGGTGAAGGACAAAAATTGGCCTTGCAACATTGGCTGAAGAAGTCCAGAATGCATGTTCCTTGCACCACATTTTATCAGGAAACCAAAATGTGACCCTAGAGTTATATAATTTGCTTATATCCTAGCCTTAACCAGTTGCTTTGGTGGTGATTTTTTAGATCTGAAAGTGATTGAAGATGGATAATTTTGGATTTGATTGGGATGATTTTCATAAATATATATTGTATTTATACAAATCTCCAGTCGCTTGCGAATGGTAGACAGCTTTGGTTTAACCCAAGGACCAATTCATGGTCGTACGGAAATAAGTAGTTTAACCCAAGGAAAATAAGTGTAGTTTCTTCCGTCATTCTGTTTTATTTTGTTCAAACGTTCTATTTTGTTTTTTTGTTTAGGTGTTTTTTTTTCCCTTCAGACGCACTTTTTTGTTTTGTTGAGGGGCTCTGTTTTGTTCTTTGTTGAGATACTTTGGTTTTTTTTTTTCCTTCAGGTGCTCTATTTCAGATTTACCGAATTTCGACAATGATTCCGACAACGAATCGGGCGACCTGCCGCATTATGACGACAATTTCGACGAAGGTGGGATGATGATAGGGGTAGGGATGGGGGTGAGGATAGGATAAGGCATTAGATAAGATAACTGAATTGTAATTTTTTGGAATTATTTTTTCTTATGTATGTATTTATAATTATTGTTGAAAAATTATAGTTTTGGATAAAATGATAATTTTTTATAATTGCGTATATAATCAACTTGTATAACTAAATATATAAAAGATACAAAAATCACCTAAAAGTAATGAAATCCAGAAAGTATTACAAAAAGCTACACACAAAAAAAAATTTCCAAAAATTATAATTTCAACCACTTTTCGTTTCTCCACTCTGCTTCATCTCCTTCGAAAGCAAGTGTCACCGAAAACTAGGAGATTCACGGATTCAACAGCTCCTCCTCCCAACCCAGTTGTCCTAATCAATCAATGCCAAAATCCTTTCTTCTTTGTTTTCTTCTTTTTCTTTTTTTTCTTGGAAAAATAGGTAAACCATTTTTCATTAAGCAATAACACACAAATACATGATCCACCAATACATCCGTGCATCTAACTATGCGAATGAAAACATACGTAGTACATGACTATAGCTGATGCAAACATAACCAAAGCATCACATCATCTCAAGGCATCGCACCAATTGTTCAGGTCCTCATCATTCCTTCTGGTATAGCCTCTTGTTTTTCTCAAACCACAATTGGTATATCAAAGTCGGAATGGTCCGTCCTCTCCTTACAGTAAGCTGAGTCCTCCCCTTGGCCATTTTCATGAACTAACTAAACCAGGTATCCCACTTCTGAACCTTGACAAGAAGTTTCAACTTGCGCAACACATATCGCAACACTTCAACTACATAACAACATTCAAAGAATATGTGATCTCTCGTTTCTGCCTGCACATTACAGAGTGTACATCTATCATCATGGATAAGTCCTTTCCTAACCATCCAATCCTTAGTTCTGATCCTACTCTTGCACACCAGCCATAGGATGAACTATGTCGTGGCATAACGTCTCCATTCTAAACAGCAGCATACCATGAAACACGAGGAAGTGGATCGCATATAGACTTATACACTCCTCTTACACTTCTGATAACACCAGGAACATCATCTAATGCACCAGGATCATGCTACAACACAAAATCCGTGGTCTTAACGAGCATATTCCAAACCCATGAATCACTCTGTCTCACTAGAGTGCTTTTCAAATCACCACACTTCAAATAATAGCAATGTATCCAACGAATCCATAGCCTATCTTCCTTTTTCTCAATGGCCCAAAGCATCTTCCACATAAGTGCATAATTCCATATACCAAGATCAACAATACTCAGTCCTCCTGACTTCTTCGGCTGACATACATCCCTCTATGCAATCAAAGCTCTATTACCACCACATGCTTTTTCAGTTCAGAGAAAAAACCTACATACCTTCTCAACTTCTTCAAGCATCATTACCGATAATAAAAAATACTGACACCAAAAGGTTTGATCACCCTTAAGGACTAAACGACCTGTATAGGATAATGTTCTAGCTTCCCAAGCTGTTACTCTGGATACAATCGTATCAATCAAAGCACTATACTGAGATATATGGGATTTATGTGCAGCAATGGGAACTCGCAAATATCTCATAGGTAAGAGCCCTATAGGAAACTAAATCAGATCTACCAGGTCTTTTTTCCTCTGCTTTGAAACTCCACCTATGATAATGGAGCTTTTCAATTGATTGACATCAAGGCCAAATACTTGAGAGAAGTGTTCTAGCTACTGATTAATAAGCTGAAGAGAGCATACATGAGCTTTGCATAAAATCAATTAATTCATCGGCGAAGCTTATCTGGACTAGTTGTAAATGCTTACACTTGGGATGGAATCGAAATCCACTATAGGCAGACATGACAGTTAAGCACCTGGATAGATACTCAATGCAGATATCAAATATGTAAGGAGAAAGCGGATCATTCTGCCTTAGACCCCTTCTTCCCTGAAAAAACCATGTAAACCACTATTTATGGATATAGAAAACCATGATGAGGTGATACAGGTCATGATAAGCCCTGAAAACTTAGAAAGAAAACTAAGTCCTGCTAGCAACTGTGATAAGTATCCCCATAAGATAGAGTCATATGTCTTTTTTAGATCTATTTTCAGAATGTATTGGGGTGATATACGTTTCCTTTCATACCCAGAGAGCGGTTCCTGAATAAGTAAAATATTGATAGACATGGATCTTCCTACAATGAAAGCATTCTGAGAAAGAGATATGATACAAGGCAAAACTGGTTGCAATCGATTAGCTAATGTCTTTGAAATGATCTTATACAAAACATTGCAACAAGAGGTCGGCCGATATTCAGAAACTCTGCAAGCCATTGGATGTTTTGCAATTAAGCTGATTGCTGTACAGTGTAATTGCTTCAACAACAACTGACCATAATCAAAGAACTGAAGTATAGTTGCAATCTCATCCTTACCAACAATATTCCAAGTTTTTTTTTTCTTTTTTTTTTTGAAAAAGTGAGTATCCATCTGATCCGGGGCGCCTTATCATTTTCAATTTCCAGTAAAGCTACTTTAACATCTCTCTTAGAGAAAGATGCATCTAATTGATCAGGCATATCAGCACAAATAAGAGGACCTGAATGAAGTACATCCAGACATATAGGAGCAACATCCCTATCAGTACCCAGCAGCCCTTTAATGTAACTAATAAACTCCCTCTGAATATCTTCCTCCAAGCATAGGAGCCCACCATCCTCCTGAACCAAACTAGGAATACAACTTCTCCTTCTGCTGGCCTTAATAAGAGCATGAAAGTATCGAAAATTATGATCCATACCTTCTAGTCATTAAAATTTTGCCTGCTGTTTAAAGAACATATTTCAGCTTGTACTAAGTACTGAAAGAGACATTTTTTATCATTAATCAACTGCTACAGATCAGGAATACCATACATGTAATACCCGAGAATTTTGGGATGAATAAATATTATATATATATATATATATATATGTTAAGCATATGTTTAGAATAAAATAGGATACAAAAATGACAAGTAACGAAAATTATAAAGTGTGACACACGTAACGAACGTTACGGAGTTAAGAGAGTCGCGTACAACTGTAAAATTTTTAGTCTCAAAAATAATATTTTCTTCGATAGAATGTTCTAATAAAATGTTTTGAATGTTATGGTTCGAACGAAATAATTTTTGGAGGTAAAATTATACGAAATTTTTGCAAATACGATATATGAAATATCATATTATCCTAAACAAATACACCCAACACACCACACCCCACCATACCCCACCACTCACTCTTTTCTTCATTTCATTAATCACTTACCATCCACACCATATCCCACTCACAACTCCCCACTCATCATTTCCACTCACAATTATCCACTCACTATCTCCCACCACAACCATCTTCACTCATTATCCATCACCACCACCACCACAACCACCTTCCACTCACCATTCATCACCACCATCACAACCACTCCCATCTTCTTTCAATCATCAATCTTTCACTCAGTTTCTCTTCTTACCATCATTCTCTCATTTCTTTCAAACTCACACTCTCCCTCACATAACATATATACTTTGTATCACGTCATCATCTTCATACTTCATCAAAATCAGTGGGATTAATAGTCATGACGAAGAGGACGAATCAAGAAATCCAACGCCACGAACGGTATGTTAATCCGATCTACAGATCACAAGTTATTACGAATTAAAGTTCCATACACACGATTATCACTTCAAAACTGACACTATTTTGATCGGATCTTACTCTAGACTAAGCGGATCTCTAATCCAAGACTACCATGATGACCGAGACGAAGTCAGAAACCCGACACATTTAACGGTGTGAAGATCCGACGTGTAGAGTGAGATTTATCATCAAACAAAATCTCAAACGTCAAAAACGCTAGAGAGGTAACCAAACCCCATTCCTTCATATCCAAAGCTGTGGTAGAGAAGTATGGTATGGAAATCGTAAGTCTGTCTAACAAAATATACATAGGTCTACCTAATGGGAAAATGGTAACGTGTAATAGTATGATTCCTTGTGCTCCTATTGTTATAGGAGATGAGAAATTTTCGATAGACCTGATCGTATTTGATTTACAAGGTTTTGGGAATGAGTTGGTTAGAAACTTATCGGGTGACAATAGATTGTGAGCAGAAGGTGATTAGATTGAAAAGCGTCAAAGGAGGAAAGATAGAGTTTCGTGGTGAAAGCACAAGAGCTGAACTACAGTTGGTGTCGGCATTAACTGCACGAAAGCACTTGATGCGGGGTTGTCAAGGATTCTTGTGCGGAATAGAAACAGTGAAAGGTGTACAGTTGGAACTTTCTGAGATACCAGTAGTACGAGAGTTTCCAGATGTATTTCCTAAGGAAATTCCCGGGTTGCCACCTATCAGAGAGGTAGATTTCTTTATCGACCTATTATCAGGTGCTGCACCTATATCTAAAGTTTCGTACCGAATGGCACCAACTGAAGTAAAGGAGTTAAAAAGTCAACTTGAAGATCTTCTCGAGAAAGTATACATTAGGCCTAGTGTGTCTCCGTGGGGCGCACCAGTTCTGTTCGTCAAGAATAAGGATAGAACTATGAGACTCTGTATTAATTATCGTGAGTTGAACAAGCTCACCATAAAGAACAAGTATCCTCTGCATCGAATTGATTTGTTATGTGTGATGATTTTAGATATTTTTCTTTATTTTCTTATATTACTTTTGCAACATTAAACTTAACCTTAAAAATATAGCTTAATAATATAGTAAAAATTATAATTTTCATTAACTCTCTATTGTTATAAGAAACCATAATTAATCACCATATATCAAAATAAGGTATAGTTAACTATGAAAAAATTCATTCTGTGAAAAAAAAAAAATTAGCAACGATTTCCGTCGTCATAACGTATTTTTTTTTTCTTTTTTTTTGTTTAAGGAAAGTTTATATTTAACAACGAAATCCGTCGCTAAATTTTTTCTTATACAATATTTGCGATGGAACCCGTTATGATTTTTTAGAAAATATATTTAACATTTTTAAATAATTCATTAAAAAAATTTATAATTAAGTGACGGATTGCCGTCGCTAATTATTAACAATAATTATGACTTTACTTAACTAAATATTATACTGTACACTATTAAAAAAATATATTATTGACTAAATTTGGTCCCGGAATTTATTTATTTATTTATTTATTTTTGGATGGTGTGTGACAGGTTTTGTAGTAGAATCCTTAAATATAATCTTCATATCTTCGACCACTTATCCAAAAAACACACCTAACATACCCTCAAACACACACACTGCCACACACTACACCGCCGCCGCACCCTTCTCCTCCTGCCCGTCAGAGTCCGCGCCGTGCAGTGGGGTCTCGCTTCTTATCCATTTCTAATTAACCTAAAATCAGAGGTTTGTATTCTTCAATTTTTGTCATAATTGGTTGTTTTTGTAATGAATCATAGGATGTATTCGGTGTTATGGATGAGATTGATTGACCACGCATTCTTGATATGGTTTAGTGTTATGGATGGGTTGGACTTTGAGATAAAATTGAGATTTGTTTGTGAATAGATTGATATGGGTTTGTGGATGAATTGAGATGGGTTGAGATGATTATAGTGTAATTGTGATTGAAATTGGGATTGATGATGGATGGATTTGGTTGAGTATGATGATTGATTGATTCGGTTGATTTGCTTGAACTGGACATGCTACTTGTTTAGTTAGATTGATTGATTATTCGTCATAATATATAGAAAATAGTTTGACAAATTATAGATGATAAAAAAATTATCATAAAAAAAATTATGGTCATAGAAAACATGTTGGTATGTATAGAAATAGTTTGACTTCACTATAGATTTAGGGTTTATTTGTTTAGTTATCGATTGATTATTCGTAATAATATATAGAAATAGTTTGACTTCACTATAGATTTTAATTGCCGATCGTTGATACTATGTACTAGAGTTTATAGAAAAAACATGTCAAATTTATGGTTACTCTTGAATTGATTGAATTTGGGAATCATGCATTTTTTAAAATTTTTAGATTATATGATTTGGTGTTTAATATTTATTTCAATGTAGAAATCTGATCAATATGGAGTTGTATCGATTTTGGATGTATAAACTATTGGATGGATCGTATTTGAATCCCCGGTTTGTTGAAGGGATCGAAGAGCTTGTCAAGAATGGTCTTCAATATGACGAGGGTCGTTTTTCCGAATGTTTAAGATGTCCTTGTACGTAATGTAAGAACGACAGATCTCAAACGGTGGATGATATGAAGTATCACCTTGTTACTAGGGGCTCTAGAAAAGATTATTATGTTTGGGTGTATCACGACGAATCATGGAGGGAGGTACCTCAAGTAAAAGTCGTAGGACCGTCCAATGTCTTTCAGCCTACGAATAATTACGAGGACACGTTGGTTGCTGTTTTCCCATCGAAATATTATGAAGAGACTGATGCTGTTGATCGACATGCATATGCATATGATATGGTTGCAAGGTGTCTCTGTTGGCCGTTGCTTCTCGGCTTTTGACTCTGAAATATGAATATAACCTCCCTTATAGAGCGGTGTATGGAAATTGCAAGCTGATGAAGGATGTGTGCCCTCCCGATAATATCATGAAGGACGGAATGTACGATATCAAGTCTCTGATGAAAGGATTACATCTCCCTATGAATAAGATTGATTATTGTCCTAACAGTTATATGCTATTTTGGAAAGATTCTGCGGGATTGGAAAGATACTCCACATGCAATTCAGATCGATACAAGGAGAACAGAAGATCTAAGAAGCATACTGGGGTGACTGTTCTGTGATATTTTCCGATAACTCCTAGACTACAACAGTTATATACAAACAGTTCAATCAGTGAGAACATGACTTGGCATGCTTCCTCTCGTCGATTTAACAGCATGATGGCATACCCTTCTGACGGCGAGGCTTGAAAACACTTGGACCAAATTTTTCCATCGTTTGCTACGGAGTCACGTAATGTTCGTCTAGGACTTTGCACCGACTGGTTTGCATCGTTTGGGAAGTCTGAAAATGAGTATTCTTACTGGCCTATCATTCTCCCACCGTACAACCTTCCTTTCTATATGTGTATGAAGAGGCCTTACTTGTTCCTGAATATGATCATCCGTGGTCCAAAGAGTTCGAAGGAAATTTAGATGTTTATTTATAACCTTTGATTGAGGAGCTTCAGATGTTGTGGGAGAGGTTAGAAAATCGACATACGACATTCATAAGCGTCAAACCTTCCAGTTGAGGACCTGTTTGCTTTGGACCATTAGTGATTTTTCTAAATATGGAATGCTATCTTGTTGGAGCACTGCTGGTCGTTTCGCTTGTCCTCATTGCATGGAGAGGACGAAGTCATTCTACCTCAAGAATGGAAGAAAACATTCATGGTTTGATTATCATTGTCGATTTCTTCCATTGGATTATCCTTTCAAAAAAAAAAAAAACAAGAGTGGATTTTTGAAGAATAGGACATAGCTTGCCCCCCGTTCGGGATCCGTAGGGGAGATAAGTTGTTTGGTAGTGTTTCATACCACATTGGAGCGTTTGAAGTATGACCTGTCATCGGCTGCAGATGGTTTTCATAGAAGTCATAATTGGAGTAAGAAGATCATATTTTGGGATCTTCCGTACTGGAACAAGCTTCTCATCCGTCACAATCTTGATGTGATGTATATCGAGAAGAATGTCTTTGACAACGTGTTTAATACGATGATGGATGTTATAGAAAAGATCAAAGATAATGTCAAATCAAGAAGAGATTTGACACTCTACTAAAAAGACGACGATTTCACGTGGTTAAGAGTGTTGGTCATAATGGTAAGCCATAGCTATTGATGCCGAAAGCACCTTTTGTTCTAGATAAGAACCAAAGAAAGATATTGTGTGACTGGGTGAAGGGACTACAGTTTTTCGATGGTTGTGCATCCAACCTTTGTCGTTGCATTCGAGAGTCTCAGTGGTAGCTAAGAGGCTTGAAAAGCCATGATTGTCACGTTTTATGTGGAGATTGATCCATGTTGTCTTTAGAGAGTTATTGCCTCCGAATTTATGGAAACCTTTAACAAAGCTCAGTCCATTTTTCAGGGACTTGTGCTCAAATTGTATTACTCACGATGGCATGGAGCGATGATAGAGGTTTATTCCAAAAATTCTTTGCAAGTTATAAAGGTTATTGCCTCCTAGTTTTTTCAACTCCATGGAATATGTCCTAATCCATTTACCATTTGAGGCAAAGATAATCGGACCTGTTCACTACAGATCGATGTATGTCTTTGAAAGGTAAAAATTGATATTTTGCATCATTAAAATAGATTTGTTCAACATTGAAACTGACATCTCATGGTTTTTTAGGTTTTTATTTCATATGAAACAGAATATGTGGAATAAAGCACATGTGGAGGGTTCTATATGCGATTCTTATCTTTTGGAGGAGCTTACAACTTTGCAAAGTTGTATTTTCTTGAAAGCATGGACTCTAAGGCTAATGATCTTCCTCATTTCCTAGAAGAGATGTTGGTCCAGATGTAATAGGTTATTCGAGGAGGACATGATTAGAAAAGGTTGTGTCAGAACTAGGAAGGCAGCGTGGATCAAGGGTCACCATTTTTGGTCAGTTTGGTTGAAAAACCATGTGATGTGGTTCCACGACAATGAGATTATCAAGGTAATTGCAGTCGGTTCAACGGTTTATGTGAAAAAAGTTCAAATAATATATTGTGAATGACTTTCTTTTTGATATATATGAACATGGTAAAGGAAAAGCGATGGCTAATTGGGGAGTGTGCGTGAAAGAGGATGTCGATGTAGACTATTACGGCATCCTCATTGACATTGT
This sequence comes from Drosera spatulata, assembly GCA_035668315.1. Classification (NCBI taxonomy): domain Eukaryota; kingdom Viridiplantae; phylum Streptophyta; class Magnoliopsida; order Caryophyllales; family Droseraceae; genus Drosera; species Drosera spatulata. Next base: position 26,773 of record JAOVYX010004029.1, read on the forward strand.
GGAACTTCAATATATAGCGCCATGATTTAAAAGTTTGGAGATAGTTCTATTCAAAGATGAATGGTTTGATTCTGTCTCAGGGTTGAGTGTGCATCCTAGTTATGGGATTGTTAATATTGATCGAACCATGCAATATAGAGGTCTCTATGATCCTTTTTTCCTCTTCACTCAAGCCATCCAAGTATATTATGCTCCTTACCTAGGATGCGCGCTACAATGATCCAAATAGTGGGCAGTCTTTAAAACAAAATCAAGGTCAACAATTTATACTTCCGAAGCCGTGGAAGATGCTTTTCATGAGAGGAGGAGGAGGAGGAGGAGGAGAGAAGGAAGAAGAAGAAGAAGAAGAAGATGGGGAGGAAGAGCAGGATGACGAGGATAACGAGAGAGAGAAATAAAGGTTACCATAATGCAAATTAGTTCTCTACAATAATAATTTTCTAATAACATATTTTATGTTCAATGATTCTTTTCTGATTATTTCTATTATTTCATATGTCTTCTTCTAGTGAATCTAGAGACAGACGTGGTGCCTCTCGTGGAGGGAGGAGTAACGGCCGATGTACTGATCCACGTGGCTATCGCTCCGTTGATGAGTATGAAGATCACATCTCGAGTCATGCTAGCAGAGGGAGATCAGTTCGATATCATGAGTAGATTGCACAAACAATGATCAAACAACAGAGCCAACATCACAGTCTTCTCCATGTGTATCTACGTCAGCACAGCGCTCTCGCGGTAGATCTCGTGGATCTTGTGGGATAACCCTTGATCCCAGTAGTCCTCTACGTCTAGAGACATATTGGTATTTTTATTTTTATTTTTTGTTTTAAGATTCTAAAGTTTATGTTATTAGTTTTGTTATCTCCGTTTATTCCTATTTTTCGGAGCTGATTTTTTCGTATAACTGTTCAATTGTCGATTTCATCATGGTGATGAAGTTAGAGGGACTGTTTCATCCTTCAAGGCTTTCTAAGAACTTTGGAGAGGTCCCCTTTGCTACTCGTGATCGTATGTTTGGATATTTTTCAGTATGTGTTTAAATCTATTTTACAATGCTTTTTGTTAAAATTTTATCTTTCAATATCCATATATCATTTTTCAACTTTTTATTTCACAATTTGTAAACTTTGTTTACTTGGGATTCATCTTGGATGCCCAAATGCGTGCAGCTTAGGAGCGAAGCTGCATATCCTGATGCATCATTTTGTGTACAGGGCACGACTGACGCTTCAGGGTCGTGGGGAAGAAGATGAAGAGCCTGTCACATTGATCAGTGCCGATGTTGGATTTCGGTTAGTGGAGAGATATAACATAGATAATGTCCTTCTAAAGAGAGCCAGGATCAACTTGAGGAGTCAGCTTCGGGGGGAAGACAACTCACACTCATGGTTGTGTATCTACCATCACTCTTACGAAGATAATGATAAAAATTAAATTTTAGGTTCAGTTGTTTCATATCGTTTATATTTTTAACTAATCATAAGCAAAATATTTTTCTTTTCACAAAATGCGAGCTTGAAGAGAAAAGCCAAAGAGTTTGAGCTTATCGTGGAGACCCATAAGAAGGCGAGTACGTCTAACGTGGTGGAAGCGATATTAGCAGGAAAGTCACTACCGGATATTCCTGTGGTTGATGAGACGGCTACACCCTTTCGGGGATAATTCTTTTCAATATGTTCTTCAACATATTCTAAAATTGTTAAATATATTCGCAGTAATCAAACCAATAACTATTAAATTAAATGATTCATTTTTAAAGCGATTCAATCAGATGCCTTAGTCATAAGTTGATTCCTTCATGTATCCGGAAGCCTCCCAGCAGCAGTTTACAGCGACAACATTCAGGCTTATATCGATGTTGTTGCGACGTCGAAGGGGAGGGTCCATGGTATTGGCTCATCTGTGAGCCAATTCTTGGCCAAAAACTCAACTCTCTGCTATCTCCAGGACGCAGGCACAGTTAGAACGCAGATCTGAGTCTCATTAGAGGAGTATCAGTCTTTGCAACAGTAGGTTGTCAACCAGCTATAGATTATGGACAGGATGTAGGCGCAAAATGTTGTCTTGATGAGACAGTTAGGCGCGAACCCTGATTTCACTTGTCAGGTCGAGGTTGGGATTGATCTGCCTCGATTTCCACCCGGTCGAGACGATGATTCATGTCTCCGGAGCAGCGTCATCCAAGTTTAGCTGGTCATTGATAGCTTGTATCATATAATATTTGTATTTTTGATGCATTTGAGACTATTTCTTGTTTGGATTTCGATGATTTGTAAAAGGTTTAAGCAGGTACATGTATTTTAATTGGTTTTGAAATTTTCGAATATTTTTTTTAAAAAAAACAAAATTTAGCGACGGACTTCTGTGGCAGAAAAGCCAAAAAAAATATGAAAGAAATTTTTCGACATATATCCGTTGCATAATACATAAAAAATTAATTAATTAAATGATAATCTAATTTAATTTTGTTAATTTAATTTTTGTAAGAATAAAAAAAATAATAGCTGCGATTGCTTTTCGTCGTAATTGGATATAAAAAATAATAAAAGAATAAAGGAATGTATTTTTTTAATTTCTTTAACATAAAATAAAAATCGGTTTGCGACGGATGACCGTTGCTAATGATGAAACCAATATATATAATTTTTACTATGGACAAGGGACTTTCGACGGTCGTCATAACCGTTAACGGAAGTTCCCTATAATTGGGATTCATACACCTGAGGTTGCTGAGCTTCGTTAGCTCACGGTTATGTCTTTCAATTGCAGATATGCCCTCAACAGCGCCTGAAGGCTCTTAGAGAGAGATTGCATGCATTTAGATGATCTCATGTACTTCGAATATTATAGCAGATCAGATGTCTATATTGATTAAATGTAATAATCGATCTGCATTGTTTTCGCTTTAATGTTGTAACTATACAGGTATTCGAAGTTGTAAATTATGACTGTGGTTACTGTTTATAGTTTTCTTGATTTCTATACCCCTAAAATCCATTCGGTTTGTTTAGCCTTGTCACGGACCCGGTCCGTGACGGCATAACGTTCACGTGTCTTCCGGCACGGAAAGTCGGGGACGTTATAGCTAGTATATATAGGTGATATGCATACACAATGAGAGGAAGTAAGGTAACTCGAACCAGTAATAAACAAACATGCATAGTCCGTCATTTTTTAAAACAGGCTGAGAAAAAAATAATAATGCATAGTCTGTGTTTTTTTAGACGGACAAAAAGATGAAATAAATTTCTTTTCTTTTGGAATTTGGAAAACCTCAATCTGTTTTTAAAATAAACAGACGATGATATGGCAAGTTCTTTTGGAATATGAAAAATCACTATCCGTTTGTAAATAAATAAATAATCTGTCAAGTTCTTGGAATCTGAAAAGCCACGGTCCGTTTGTATAGTAATAAGTTTCGATGATGTGACAAGTTCTTGGAATTTAAAAATTACCATCCGGTTGAAAATGATACGGACTATATTAGTGGTTTTTGTCACCTGTTTCAGGGTTCAGGGTTTTAGGGTTCGGGGTTAATGTTTCATGGTCTTCCTTCTTTTATTTTTTTTTTTATTCGGATGAGTTTTTTCTGGGTTCAATGTTTAGGGTTCAAGGGTTCGGGGATTGATTACAATCGTTAACAGCAAGAAAGAAACTTATAAGATAACATAATAACATTACATTGCCGGTTCAAGGGTTCAGGGGTTACGCAAAAAAAGAATTATAATCGAAAAACAACATAGTAACATTACATTGGCTAATGAACCAAGGTTACATAAATAAATCGTAATAAGTTTATTCTTCGTCATCATAATCATCATTATCATCTCGATTATCATCTAATGGGGTGGAACCACCCATCATCTTATAGTGGTTTCTAGCATCATGATTGGTGTAAGTTTTTACAAAGGGCACATTTACGAAGCTTTTTTGTTGTAGTCGCCTTTTCTATCAGTTTCTTCACACGTTATCTTTTTTGCAACCCTTGATTTGAGAAACAATAGGATCAAGTAAAGAGCTGATCTCATCATTCTTTCACGCATTGTTGTTCATTGGCATTCATTGCGTTCCCATCACAACCCTCAGGCACAAACTTCATCATCGTTTGGTTTTCTCGATAGGACAAGTCAAGTGCGTACTTATATCCCTCGATTGAGCATGATGACTTGTGTTATCAAATCTTGAAAGACTCGACAGAGATAATTCTACCGCATAGTTTGCTATTGTTCATACGGTACATCATTTGGAGCTACATATACATTCCCACCTTCATCCTATTTGCGTTTATCATCTTATGAGAAAGTATCATATTTCCCGAAAGCTCGGTGTGATCCTTTCTATCAAGAAAACACAAAACATGCCTGCAAATCATACCACAATGCTCCCACAACAGACAATTATATTTGATGACATCTTCATCGACGAAATACGTCATCGAATATGTCCTTTTCACCCTTCGAGGATCCAACGCATTTGTCATTTCGTAAATCTTGCAACAAGGATTATGACTCTCTCCTACTTCTTGCATCTTGTATTGACTTATTTTTTGAAGCTCCTTCTAAAATCTCCAAAACATCTCCTTTGTATATACATCTACACCGTGCAACTCTAAAGACAAATGAAGGATCAAGATACGTTTTTTTGATTATTGTATCATTGTCTTTCTTTCACGCAGGAATTATTTTTCTAGTGCTTCTAGCGATTTCATGACGAACTCCTTCATTGTGGTTGAGTTGCTCATGTACTAATCGAAAAATGATATATCATCCCCGCCCTCCTCGATTTCGTTGTCATTCTGATTGCAAAAAGTCTTTTGGAGTATGCTGGAATCCATTTTAGCTTTTACAGAAACTAAAGCCAATCATGGTCTACCAATCCATAGTTTTGAATCAATTGTTCCCATCGAAGCTCAAATTTTTCAATAGACAAAACTTGAAGACACAGACATTAAAATCGTATTTAAACGTATATGGCTACATGGAATACACCTGGTGCAACCGTTTTAGATATTTGGAACTGATATGTCACGTGCACAAAGCATGGTGTGTCTCCGGGAATACGAGTGCAATTACATTGCCTATGGCTTTGTCCTGATCATTGATAATCGTCTTCGGGCATCTGTAATTCATTGTTTCTAACCATTTTTGAAAAACCCATTTGAAAGTCTCCTTTGTCTCATCCCTTAACAATGCAAACCCGAACAATATCGAGTGATGATGGTGATTCACCCTGGTGAAAGGAGCCAATGACATGGAATACTTGTTTGTTCGGTAGGTGGTATCAAAGGTAACCATGTCACTGAACCTTTCATATGCCATCCTCGAGCACGAGTCTTACCAAAGAATTGTGTCGATCCTGTTTTCTATGTCGATCTTGTATTGATAAAAGAAGTTCCTCATATCTTCATTGCTCGAGTGCTTGAGGTAGGTGACCACGGCTTGCGAATCACTTACAGTATCATCATCTCTTTCGTGTCTCATACTTTGAACTTTGTTTGTGATATCCCTTTTAGTAAAGTGAACATTTTCAATACCACTTGCTTGAGCTGAAAGCACATACATCATTCTATTAGGGTCGATACCAGATTCCTCTAAAGATAAATCATATTCCGAGTAACCGGAGTTATATTTTCTCTTGTGGTAATAAACCCGACTTTGTCAGGCGTTAGCAATGGGTGATTATGTGCAATTTCGTACTTGTGACAACCCATACATCATCAACAACACGATGGACGACAAACATCCAAGCCTTGAAATCAGTACGAATCACACGATCTCTTCTTCATATTTTTTTCTTATTGTCACCTTCTTCATTCTCGATCGATTTTCCCGACATGCGACAAGCAAACATTAGAGAACAACAATTTCGGTATGCACATATTTTTGGCTTGTTTTGATTTTCACTTGACAACCACCACGCTTTGCAAACGATTTGTAACTTTTTTCTGCCTCTTCTATTGAGTTGAAAATTTTGCCTTCAAATGGTTCTGAAAATTTAGAACTTTAACTAGATTAAACTAACTTTAACTAAATATTTTGTGGTGATTGGAAAAAATTATCAAAATAATTTGATCCCATAATAATACAGTGTGAAATTTATCAAATGTATTTTAGCTGTTGTAATATATTTTTGGATAAACTAACTGAGAGGAAAAAAACTTGAGTTTTGTAACTCGAAATAATCAAGTTCTTTAAATGTTGTTAGCTTTTCAATCCATTGATCTTTGATTTTAGCAAAAACCTCAAAATTATGACTAATTTATTTGACTTTGCACTTGCATAATCCGTTTAAAAAAAGACGGATGAATTTTGCTTATTCCAAGGTTTGTCAGAATTGTTATGCAAGTTCTTTTTTACTTCTTTTTTTTACTCATACGGATCTAAAAGAGGCGGACAAATCAATTAAGTTCAATGCATGCTCCTTTCTTTATTAATTTGCTTCTTATCACTATCATCTGGTTTATAATGAAACAGATGATTTTCTAAGCGATATAAATATGCATTGCTCGAGGTGTTTTTCTTTGGCTTTGCCTGATTTTAATTGAACCATTCAAAATAGATCTCCAGTTTTTGTTCCAAATGCATTGTTTGAGATTGCATGTTATAATTTCCATCAATTTTGAATCGAGCTATGTATTTGGATTGAAAATTAACGGTTTTTTTTAATTGAAAATTTCAATCCGTAATCTCGAACAATAGAAATAAACATTCTGAACGTCGTGAAAAGGGATGACGGTCACTGAACAATGGTATCGACTTTGAAGACGATGTTTGTTCACTGAGCCACCATCCCTTTCCACATCTTCAAGAGTACTCCAATGTTTGTTCAATACGATGATCGATCTCATTGATCAATCTCAAACATCATGGAGAGGGATGAGGGGCTGTAAATGTATTCGATATCATTCCGATGGTCACAAACTCTTCATCTCTATCTGTTATGCTTGGGATTATTACTAGTCTGGTTATTTTCTAGACGCACTGAACACATGTATGAAAAGGAACAAGCCACGTTTTCCACGTGTCAGATTACAATAACTAATGGTTATTGAAAAGTTCAATAACTAGTTCGGTTAAGAAAAACACGGATGAGTTTAATTATTTGGCATGTTCAATGAATATGTTTTGTCTCTTTAATTTTCTTCTTATCTTTATTGTGCGTCCAACAAAATAGGCGGATGGTTTTATAGATCATATAAAAGGATTATGAAACGGCGAGGTTACTTTGCTGCTTCATAGTTCCATTCAAATAGATCTGCAGTTTTGCTCCATCAACAAATCTGGATATTTCGTGTCATATTCATCAACAAATAAATCCAAATTTGTTTCTTGGAGCAAGTTTGCAGGTTTGTTTTGTTAATAGATTATAATAAAATGACAATGATGATGATTGATCAAAACAACGAGTTCGCTTTACTGTTTCATATTTCCATTCAAATAAATCAACAGATTTGCTCAATCAATAAATCCGGATGTTTTGTGTCCTATCCATTCGACATCTATATGAATGTAGATTTATTTTTGGAGCAAATTTGTAGGTTGATTTATAGTTTGCAATCAAACGTCGATGATGATGCATCAAAATTCTGAAAGCCGTGAAACGATATGGAGGGCATGAACAACAATATCGATACTAAAAACGATGTTTGTTCAATACGCCATCATCTCGTTCTAGGATTTTCAAGAATACACTTTACAATCAAATATCATGGAAAGGGATCTTGTTCATCAATCTTAAACATCGTGGAAAGGGAGGAGGGGGCCGTGTATGTCTGGAATACTGATGGTCATAACCCCAACATTTCTTTCCATGATGCTTAGGGTTGTCTACATCGTCTGGCTTTGTATTAGACGAATGAAGCATGTGTCATCTTCGTTTTGTGAATTTTGCATCTGCCTGAGTTTTTTACGACTATATTAGACACGGGACTTTAATATGGAATTTATTGATATAGAACCCGTCTTTTCATGGGCCGGACATCCGTCTTATAATGAATCGAATAGTCTAGTTTTTTATTGTGGACATTATGATAATTTTACTTCGAGAACTCATCCATTCTTTTTTTAATCTCACGCCCGTTAAAAAAAAAAAAAAAAAAAAGACGAACATGAGAAATTTTTACCAAATAAGAGCCATCCATCTTATAGATGAATGGCCCGATGTAGGTTGGTTGGTTGACCATAAATAGCCAACGCTTGCAGTTACCACTCGGTTTTTTTTTAAAGATTTTTATGTAAACAAAAATATTAAAAGAAATGGTTTGTCGTTTGTCGCGTTCGATATTGTTCGACACGGAAATAAAATTGTGTAATTAGATAAAGGATAGGGCTGAATACAGAGCAGAAATGACTAATTTTAGAGATTTTTTTTTATAAGTTTATTTTTCATTTTAAAACATGGATGCTTTGGAATTAGTTTTTTTCTTTTTGCTCTGCATGTAGTCATTCCCTTAGATAATATTAGATTAGATGTTATGCACTATGATTATGGATCAAAAAAAAATTAAATCGCGTCATTTATGAGAGTAATGAAGCGCCTCAAATTACGTATTGTATTATTTAAGAAGAGAAAAATATTACAATAATTATGAAATAGATGGAATAAAACTTTTTCATATTTGGTAAGTTTTGGATAGCTAAAAGTCCTATTTACCTCTAATTTATTTCATTTCACCACCACCATTATTATTTTTCTTTGTCTCTATCCACCCATAATTTTACTTTAATCTCTCTTTTTTCTGTTCTCTCAACCCATTAACAAATCAAAAACATTCATAAAAATGAGAGAAAAAAAAACTCCAAATCAATGAGTTTTCTTAATTATCATGTCAAGTCAACACATCGTAATTTATCTGTATTGAAAATTGATCTTATTTATAGGTAGGTGTTAAGCAATCTTATCTTTGCTTATATTATATTCCTTCGGTCTCATGCATGATTCTTACATTAAATTATTTTGAGAAAAAGAAGTTATGCATTGAAATTTTTGTTTTTATCAATGTATACTCTTAAGAGAAGTAGTGAGAAGATGAGGGAAGAAAATTATAGTCCTGACAATTCGGGTGGAGCCATGGAGGAGATGGTGGTTGATGGTCTCAACATGATGGTGCCGACAAAATAGTGAGGTATATAAGGTTGGTGTTGTGATATGTAGTGAATTAAATAATTATCCATATCGACCGTAAAGAAAAAAAAAATAACTTATATTTATATATATAAATAACTCATAATCTACTTGCCTAAGTTTTTGGATTAAAAATGAGCCCAATTCACATATATATACAACTCACGTCCAATATTTAGTGTGAAATGTGTCTAAATAGTATGTAATTTTCTCCTATTTTTGACGTTATGTGTTTCACATCTATGCTTTATTTGTTGCATTTTGCCTTTTCTCATGATCATTGATGCATTTCCAAATTTTTAGGTTCGAGACGAGCAAAATGATACCAAAATTGTCAAAAATGGAGTCCAAACGAGCACTCAATGGACGAAGGAATGAAGGCGAATGAGGGAGTCTTTCTGTAGGACCCAACGCCAAGGCATAGAGTTTCCAACCTTGTCCACCACCCGGGTACAAGATGATCCAATGCCAGCCTCCCAGACAAAGAGTGCCATGCCCGGGCGCCATTTTCTTCATGATGGTTAACGCTCGGACGTGAAACCTTCCTTTGCCAAGCTTCCTAAATAGAAATTTTCACACCCGAGCGTGATCTGTAAGCCAATCCCTAGCATCCAGGCGGGTGTTACCTTGCTCCCCAGGATATAAAAAGTCTCATTTGTCCCAAAATTAGATTATCTTGATTATTGAATTTCACATTCAACACACAATTAATCAAGGATTTGGAGAGCATCATTTAGGGTTCGTCCAACATTTAAGCAACATCAAATCAAGTCTGGATTAGAGAATTGGAGATCAAAGATGGGATTGGAGACGGGTGTCAATTGAGATCATCTTGGGTTTACTTTTCTCCTATCATTTTGATTTGTATTAGATAATGATTAGTATGATCATTAAGTATTTGATGATTTATTTTGTATATCGAATAATGAGTTAAACCCTTAGTTAGGATCGTAATGTAGTTGGATAGTGTTTTGATCATTTCAATGTGTCAATATAGTTGGTCATTCATTGTTATGGGTTGTGTGTTGGTTGTTGGAATTAATGTTGCACTTGCTCAATCACCAAGTGCATGATTTGTGGGTTATGTTGATTCTGAGAGGATAGACTTGATCTAAACCAAGACAACCTTCGCCTCGAGTTGAATGCGAGGTTGAGAAACCGCTCATGTGACTTGCGTAGTCATTGTAGGTAACTACGACCGTATCACAGCTAGCTAGACAGGTTAACCTCACATAGAGATACAATTGAGGCAACTTCTAACCAGATTTGCTCTAAACCTCGAGCGTGGCTAGAGCTTAGCATTAGGGATTTTCGACTGCAACCCCGACATGCGAAGACAACTAAATTAGAACAACGAAGTGATCAAACACTAAGAAATCGAAATCACGACCCTATCTTCTCATCTTATTACATATCCGTTATCTTAGCGTTTAGTGTCTTTGACTAGTCTAGTTAGCTCATTGGATTATATCACATTCGAATACGATCGTTTGACTCAAAAGAACTAAGAACATTGGTCGTTAGAGATGAACTTCCTCGTGGGATGATATTCTAACTTATCATTTTATCACTTATACACAACACGTATATTTATGTCTTTACCAATATACAAATCGTCCCACACTCAATTTGGGGTGTTGGGTATGATTAGGGTTTAGAGTATTGGGTGATCGATGTCGTCGGAAAAGATGTTGATAATGGTTTTATAGACTTACGATACTTATATCAGATAATGTAGTCGTGTTTTAATGTAAAAATGGAAAAATACAACATACTCTGACACGCTTTCTTCATTTATATATATATATACACCCTTCCGTTACACAAAGAATATAACGGTTTGATTTAGATGTTTATCAGGACAAACTTTGATCGATATCACAAAAAGATTAAATATGATTTTATATAAATTTGTCATGAAATACTAATCATAATAGAAATTATGTATTTTCATATGATATAAATTACGCGTAGATCGAGCATTATTAGGTACAATAATAAAATTCGATCAAAATTCGTCCTCCTGGATGGTGAGACTTTTTTTATGGGACAGAGCTAGCTTGAAGGAGTATAATCTTATGCGGGTGCTGTAAGCACCGAGTGATCGTGCCATCAAAATGTGAATGTGTGACTTTGTGTTCGTGAGAACGAGCGCTCCCTTTAACTACACCGGGATGATTCGATTCGATCGAGATCCCTCATAACTCAGAAGCTATAATCTCATCCGTCCATCTTTAAATAAGCAAAATTAACCACCCAACCAATTCCAAATCACAATTGAAACGCGACTACATTATCGATTCCAATTTGTTACAAGAACAACAACAAGACGACGACCTCTAACTACCTTAACCGATCACCATCATCACAACCAAGATCATGATCAATCGATCAATCGATCAATCGATCAATCGATCGACAAATCTTCAATCATATTACAACAATCGAAACCAAGTCAATCGATCCGATTCCGATTCCGATTATATCTCACCTTCATTTCTCATCATCATCTCCATTCAATCCTCTCCCCCTCGATCAATTCAAAGCTAGACTCGACTCGACTCAATTCGACTCGATCCGATCCCTCATCCCTCAGATCTTGACGATCTTGGCGGCCTTGACGACGGGATTCTCCCTCTCGATCGCCTCCCTCCCAGCCTTCCG
>JAOVYX010004030.1:0-10555 GCA_035668315.1 Drosera spatulata
AATGATTGATCTAAGTGATTCAAAATGACTCAACCATTGTCCCTACATTTCTCTTAACCTAAGCAATCCACCTTACCATCTATCTTAATATTATCTTCTTTTCAGTAATTAGTTTAGCTTAGTTATTACCTTTTAAACACCCCCCTATTCCTACAATAGAAACTATTTCAAGTTCATTTAACTGGACATTCACGATTCCCTCTGGGTTCGACCCTTACTTCCACTACTGCATTAATTCTATATTCATAGAGTGAAAGTGAGTGTTTATAAATACTAATTTGACGAGCCTACGACAACCACGCATCAAATTTTGGCGCCGTTGAATCGGTAATAGTGTCAAATCAACCAAATTTAATTTAAAAATAAAAATAAAAAAAACATTCAAAAGAAGTTTATATGAATTTTTATGAGCTTAAGTGGTAGGGTAACTGGATATGAAGTTAGAAAATTAGTCTCTAATTTTGAATCTCCTCAGATAAGAAGCTCTACTCCTTTTTTAGGTTCTACACCTTCAACTTCTTCTCATCTTGCTCAAACGGAAAGGAGTTTCACTCCTACTATTTTTGAAAATTTTGAAATGGCAGAAAATAAACAAAACAATGCAAATAATGCTGAGCAAAATTTAGATCGAACTCTTCGGGAGTTATCTGCTCCCACAATAGAGGAAGAACCTCTTTGCATCAATTTACTAACTCTGAATGTGCCATTCAAATTAAATTCGGGCCTTCTGAACAAACTCACTGTGTTTCATCGTCTAGCTGGTGAAGACCCGCATAGACATTTGAAGGAGTTCCATGTAGTCCGCAAGTCGGGCAAAACTGATGGTATAACGTTTGATGTTGTGAAACTGTTTGCATTTGCTTTCACCCTACAAGGTTATGCAAAAGACTGGCTGTATGAATTACCATCGTTATCAATCAATACCTGGGCAGAAATGCAAAATGCCTTTCTTGATAAATATTTCCCATCAAGCAGAACAACAAATGCGGGGAAAACCTTCATGAATATCGGGAGCATTTCAAACGCTTATGTGCAAGCTGTCCACATCATTCGATAGCAGAAAATCTCCTAATTCTGCATTTCTATGCAGGGTCGCTACCTGAAGAACGTCATCGAATAAACTCATTAAGTGATGATGCCCTAACAAACAAAACTCCTGTTGAAGTAAAAAGACTGATAGAGTTCTCAAGATTTCAGCTCAAGGGCTGATGCTGACAGAGAACCGGCTGAAAGCTCGACAACTGATTAAAAAAATTGCTGCACTTACTGATTTGGTTATTAAATTAGTAACTAACACTCCTCAATCACAGCTTCAACAAGTGAAGTCGTGTGAATTTTGTCAGAGTAGAACTCATAAGACGGATGCTTGTCCTTCCTTACATGAAGATGTAAATGCTGTTGATTTTCAAGGATAAAGGACATCATCGTGGAATAATATGCACGATCTACCTTAGAGGAACCATCCAAACTTTCGATGGGCAACTCAAAATAATGCCCAAAATGTTCCTCAACAACAAAGATTCACTTCAGGATTTGGTCAGGGACAGCAGCAACAACAACAGAACTTAAATGCTAATAACAGTAATCAAGGATCATCGAATGGAATGTCACTTGAAGATACGGTCAAACAAATGGCTATAACCCAGATGCAAATATAAAAGGATTCTAAGGAGACAAAGACTGACATTCAGAGCATCCAAAGTCAAATGAGCCAATTAGCTTCTGATATGAGCCAATTGAAGGCTCAAATGAACAATAAACTCCCTTCTCAGCCTATAAATCCCAAAGAATCAGCAAATGCAATAACTCTAAGAAGTGGAAGAGAGTTAACAGAAAATTATGAGAATCCTCACGAAGTTGAAGATGAACTAGAAGTTCATAAAGATAAGGAGGAAGGGGTAATGGATGTTCAACAAACCCCTAAACAACAAGAAGAAACAAGGATGCATGCTCCTGAAGAAACAAGAATGATTTCTAATGCTGCTTTTCCTAATCGATTGACAAAGGATAAGAAACCAGAAGCAGAAAAGGACGTATTTGAACTTTTTAAGAATGTTGAAATAAATATTCCTTTGTTGGAAGCAATTAAACAAGTTCCAAGATATGCTAAATTCTTAAAGGAACTTTACACCAACAAGCGAAAATTACAGGGTCATGAACATGTCATGGTAAGCGAGAATGTTTCGGTTGTTTTACAGAAGAGACTACCACAAAAACAAAAGGACCCTGGAATGTTTATTATACCATGCACAATAGTAAGTGTGCAAATTACAGATTGTATGATTGACCTGGGAGCATCTATTAATGTGATACCCTTATCAATTTTTCAATCCTTGAATCTAGGACCTTTACAATCAATTGGGGTTGCGATTCAGCTTTCTTATAGGTCTGTCACACATCCTGTTGGAGTAGTAGGAGATGTCCTTGTGAAAGTTAATGATCTTGTCTTTCCGGCAGATTTTTACATTATTAAGACTGAAGATGGTCAAAACCTTTCAACTCGCGCACCTATTTCATTAGGGAGACCATTCTTACGGACAACTAACACTAAAATTGATGTTAACATGGGAAAGCTGTCTATGGAATTTGATGGAGAGGTGATTGAATTTAATATCTATGAGGCTATGACACATCCAAGTGATCAAGTATTCGCTGTGTGTTCGGTTAGCACCTCCATGTCCCTTGAAGAAGAATTGTTTTGTGCAGATGAGTTGACTTTTATGGAAGCCATTAAGAAAATTGAAATTTATCAAGTATTTGACAAAAGCAATTATGATCATGATTTATCTTTTCTTGAAGATCAATTGTAAGGATAAGAACATGTCAAAATGCTTGAATTACCTCAGGATCATGAAAAGATCACACCATCAATTGAAACACCACCAATTTTAGAGCTGAAACCATTGTTAGCTCAGTTGAAATATGCTTATTTGGGTGACGATAACAACTTACCAATTATTATTTCAAGTCAACTGACGGATGAGTAAGAAAAAGCTCTGGTGAATGTATTGAAAAAGCACAAAATGGCTATTGGATGGACCCTTGTTGACATAAAAGGAATCAGTCCTGCTATTTGCATGCAGAGAATCTTATTAGAGGACAATTCTAAACCATCTAGAGAGCCTCAAAGAGGATTGAATCCTCCTATGATGGAGGTAGTGAAAAATGAAATTTTAAAGTTGCTCGATGCTGAAGTAATTTATCCAATCACGGACAGCGATGGGTAAGTCCGATTCACGTGGTGCCTAAGAAGTCAGGCTTAACGGTTGTAGAGAAAGACAATGGAGAAACAATTACAACTCGTGTGCAAAGTGGCTGGAGAGTCTGTATTGATTATCGCAAATTAAAAGCCGCCACGAGAAAAGATCATTTTCCGTTGCCTTTTATGGATCAAATGCTAGAAAGGTTAGTGGGACGTTCCTATTACTGTTTCCTGGACGGATACTCAGGGTATAACTAAATTGTGATAGGCCCTAAAGATCAAGAGAAAACAACTTTTACCTGTCCCTTTGGAACCTATGCTTGCAGGCATATGCCCTTTGGCTTATGCAATTCACCTGCAACGTTCCAGAGGTGTGTAATGTCTATATTTTCTGATTACATATCATAAATAATAGAGGTCTTCATGGATGATTTTTCAGTTTATGGAAATTCCTTTGACAATTGCCTGATAAATCTAGAAAAAGTTCTGAAAAGATGTGTAGAAACGAACCTTGTCTAAACTACGAAAAATGCCATTTTATGGTGGAAAGAGGTTTAGTTTTGGGATAAGTTATCTGTGCAAAGGGATTGGAAGTAGATAAGGCTAAAGTCGAAGTTATCAAATCTCTACCTTATCCGTCAAGCATTAGAGAAATACGTGGATTCCTTGGACATGCAGGTTTCTACAGGCGATTTATTAAAGATTTTTGCAAGATAGCAGATCCCCTGAATAAGCTCCTTAAGAAAGATACCAAATTTAACTTCACTGAGGAATGTAAAAAAGCTTTCAAGATTCTCAAAGAAAAATTGTTCTCAACTCCTATTATTCAACATCCGGATTGGAATTATCCGTTTGAGATTATGTGTGATGCGAGTGACTGAGCCGTTGGTGCTGTGCTTGGACAGAAAGTGGATAAGGTTCCACATGTGATTTATTATGCATCAAAAACCCTTGATGAAGCTCAAGTCAATTACTCAACTACTCAAAAAGAGCTTTAATCAATTATTTTTGCCCTTGAAAAATTTCGTTCCTATTTATTAGGGGCTAAGGTAATTGTGTTCTCTTACCATGTTGCGTTTAAGTATCTTCTGAAGAAGAAGGGATCAAAACCAAGATTATTAAGATTGATTTTTCTCCGTCAGGAATTTGATATTGAGATCAGAAGACAAAAGGATGCGGAAAATCATGTCGCTGATCACTTATCGTGATTTATAAATCACGATGAGTTAATTCGGATATCAGAATCATTTCCTGACGAGCATTTATATCCTCTTCATGGTTATGTACCTTGGTATGCTGACCTTGTAAATTTTCTGGTGACCAAAAAATTACCAAGTGATCTTCCAAGGCATCACAAAGAGAAGATTAAAAGTGATGCGAAGTACTACTCGTGGGAAGATCCGATTCTGCTTAAATATTGTGTAGATGGTGTAATAAGAAGATGCATTCCTGATCATGAGATCAAGTCAGTGCTGAATCACTGCCACTTCTATGATTGTGGAGGTCATTTCGGATTAAGACGAACAGCTCATAAGATTTTATCTTGTGGATTTTTCTGGGCATCTTTAAACAAAGATGTCTATGAGTATGTAAGGAGCTGTGAGCAATATCAAAAGTTTGGAAATATATTAGAAAGAGACGAAATGCCTCAAAAATATGTGATGTCATGTGAAATTTTTGACATTTGGGGTATAGACTTTATGGGATCATTTTTAAATTCTAAAGGTCACTCTTATATATTGCTGGCAGTAGACTATGTCTCGAAATGGGTAGCAGCCATACCTACACGAATTGATAATGCCAAGGCAGTGGTTGAGTTTGTTAAAAAATTTATTTTTAATAGATTTGGTGTATCTAGAGTCATGATAAGCGATCGTGGAACCCACTTTTACCATGTTAATCATAGGATCTCAACTGCCTATCATCTACAGACGAGCGAACAAGCTGAAGTGTCCAATCGTGAAATTAAAAGGATCCTGGCAAAAATCGTCAATCCAATGAGGAAGGATTAGAGTGATAAGCTGAATGACGCTCTTTGGGCGTATCGTACTGCATAAAAGACTCCAATTGAAATGTCTCCGTACAGAATGGTGTACGAAAAAACATGTCACCTGCCGGTAGAAATTGAACATAAGGCATGGTGGGCTATTAAAGAACTTAATGTGAAATACGGAGACTGTGGGAATATGAGAAAGCCTAAAATCTCGGAACTGGATGAGATTCGTCGTGATGCTTATGAAAATGCTGCTTTATACAAAGAAAAATTTAACAGACTTCATGACGAGAACATTTCACGGAAAATTATTGAGGAAGGAGATAAGGTTTTAATTTATAATTCTCGCTTAAGGTTATTTCCTGGAAAGCTGAAATCACGATGGGAAAATTCGTTCATTGTCAGAAAATTCTTTAATCATGGAACAGTAGAAATTCAAAGAGAGGACACGTCGAAGATTTTTAAAGTTAACGGTCATAGATTGAAACATTACTTCGAGCTTCAAGATTCGACGTGGTTCGATGAAATTCCCTTGGGAAAGGTGAACTGCATTTCAACGAAATTGTCTGACGTTATGGCTGTCGAGCAGACGACGTTAAACAAAGACACTTCTTAGGAGGCAACCCATGTTTAAGTTTCTTCTGAAGTTTCAATTTATTTCAATTTATTTCTGACAATCGTAAAAAACTTAAACTGATACACGACGTTAAACTCTGCTAGCTCATGATGTGAGTCATTTAGAATTGATTTTGGAAGAGGAAATAAATGACTAAAGGCATTATAAGTCGTTCTTGAACGAGTTAAGCAGAAAACTTCGTTCAAGGCTGACCAGAACGGTGTCGCAGGCGCGACTGAACAGAAGCCTCATTTTTCATTTGTGCTTCATTCTCGCTGCCGTGCCTTACGATTTTCTTCACAATTCATCCTTCCAAATCATCAATCGATTTTTGCAATCAACCATTCCATACGTTCGCATCAACGAGGGGAATTCGTTGAGGATACGCACACGTCCTTGAACATCTCAGATTCCACAAAATTCATGGATTTTGTTCGAGAAAAACCTAGGTATGAATTCATGATTTCAACTCCAAATTCAACAATCTAGTATTGTAAATTGGTCTACGCATCGTGTAGAATATGAATTAATAGTTGGATTGTTGAATTATATCCTGAATTTGACAGAATTCATATTCATTTGCATAGGGTTTTGTCACAATGCCTCGTACTAAGAATCCGGCATTTAGATCGGACGCAAGCACAGCCGCTGCAGCTAAACGCGTGCTCATCCCATATCCATATGATTCCATAGCTATTCTTCAAGAGTATGTGGATCGTCATGCAGTGGTGTCTCGTAGATTTATTCCCCAGACTAGATTTCTATATGCTGGTGAATTATCCACACTAGGGCTATGAAACGAGCTTATACATGCTGTGACTCAGTTGGGGTAGAACCACACATTTCTGACTAGATGGCCTACATATCCATCCCTAGTCCATGAGGTGCTAGCACTGTTGGTCAGGCTCTAGCTGACGATCCTGACGAGGAGTACGTCTCATTCCAGCTGGGGAATGAGATGAGGAGCCTAGGTATGAGTGAACTCTGTAGGATCTATCATTTTCGACCGGGAGGCAACCGGGATTACGAGAGGGGATATGTGCCTCATCTGCAGGATCTATGACAAGAATTGACATCGACTGGGGGATACAACCCCCACAACAGTAAGAGTTCTGCTCTTAGGAACCCCATTTTGCGTATTCTACATTAGTTCCTAGCCCATACATTACTCGCTACCAAGAGTAGCCATAGAGCTATATCGCAAAAGGAGCTAGGCATTTTCTTTGTGCTGCTGCACAACCTGGTATCTCCATAAGACTATCCATACCTCAGTACCAGATATATGCTAGTGGAGAAGATTGAGACGGTAGCTACAGACAATCCTAGAGCTCCGATTCTCAATGGTGGGTTACTAACTCCACTAGCTGCTTATTTTGGGTATGACATAACTACTGTTCCAGCCCTTAATGAGCCTACCAGAGGACCATTTGGGATCGACAGTCTAATGAGGATTTGTATGATTTCTGTTGACCGTGGTATCTACTATTTTACCGCGAGAGATGGTGAGGAGCCTCTGCGACTTCCATTGCCAACTTTTTCTCTCCGACTATCTGGTCGGAGTAATTGGGGCTTTCCACTAGCTGTACCAGAGGATGACCAGGATTCTAAGGGTGATTCTACTATGGGTGAGCCTCAGCAGCGACAGTCACCCCAGTCACATCAGTCTCATTCCCATAATTCTACACCAGCTACTCCTACGCCGACCACTATACCTGAGCAGACACCTCCTGTGGACTAGAGTACTGCATATTATTCTCTGCGTCAAGAGGTAGCTGATCTATGAGCTGATGTCACATCTATGCGATCTCAAGTGACTTCAGGCCTGGATGCTATTTAGCAAAGTCATGAGGACTTTCATCGTTAGATTTTCCAATATCTTGATGGCAGATTTCCACCACCTCCTTCTATTGGATTTTTCTTAGCTAGTCAGTCTAGTTTTATGAGCCTGTACTTTTATTTAGGCTGTACTTTAGTTTAGCTTAGGGGAGGTTGGATATTCCTAGAAATTTCAGTTAGGTTTTTATTTTGAGTCCGTTGTACTTCTTTCTTTTCAAAGATGTATGAATCTTAATGTTTTATGCATCCTCGTTCTATTTTTATGCAACTTAGTTCCCTTTATGTAAGATTGAACCTAAGTAATGAATTCATTTCCATTTGATCATCACGTTTCATTCATTCACTACTGTTTATGCTTCTATGTATATTCTAGTGTTTTCTCTCTTTCTTAATTACATTATGTGTGTGTGAGAGAGAGGAGAGGACTAATTTTTACTATCAAGTTGTGTTTTGTCAGATGTCAAACACTAACTTGCCAAGTGAAAGAGAAATACGCGTAGTAAGTATTGAAAGATGGATCGAGGACATTGATGAGCCGATTGTTGACACAAACAGCCCAATGGTGGCTCCTATACCTTGCAGTTTCAATATCTTAAAGAGTCACATAACTGAGCTTCAAGACCACCAAAAGTTGATAATGGAAATGCTTCAAGAGATTAAGATTGCACAGGAGTCCCTAGCAGGCGAAGTCAATCACATTCATACGATACTAGAGTTTCAAGGCGGAATGGATGCCATGATTAGAGATATATGGAACAGGTTCAGAAACTTTGGTTGTTTCTCGAATGCACCTTAGTTAACAGGTATTTCTTTTGTCATCTGCGCTTTATTTTCCTTTTTACATTGAGGACAATGTAATGTTTTAGCTTAGGGGAATTTTTAGGGACGAAGAGTTGTTTATTTAGAGTCTTTATTGAAAAAACAATAGAAAAAAATCAAAACACGAAAGAAAAAAAAACTTGTTTTTAAATCTATGGCTTGAGCAAAGTAAGATGATGATTTATGCCATAACAAATGCTACACTAGTACATGTAGTTGAATATTATCTCTAAGGAAGTTCTGAATCTTTGCTAATATCATTCTAGTTCATTCCTATGAGATGACCTTTTACATATGTAGATAGCGCTTAAGTAGTGACTTGAACTGTAACTAGACACTTAGAAATAAAAGAAAACCTTCATGATCCTTTTTTATGCCATCTTTTCATTTATCCACCACTTATAAGGGAGCATGGAGTGGTTTTAAAAATTTTTGAAGAAAATTTTGAATTTCTTTTGTTTATTAAATACCTGTTTTTCCATGATAACCCTCATGCTATTTTTAGTTACCGGAGAATGCTCTACACCTACTTAGAATAAAAAAAAAAAAAAAAAGAGAGAGAGAGAAAATTACAAAGCAATGTTATAAGGTGCTTTGTTCCTTACCTCGTTAATCAAAATTATCATCTACGGATAAAAGGGGGGACATAGTATTTGATAATATCGCTTGAAAAAAAAAGAAGAAAAGATACATATCCAGTTTGAAATCTAGACCTCCTTTGAGACCTTGGTGGCTTTGGGAATGATCCTATATAAGGAAACAACGGGGTGAAAAGAAAAAGAAAAAATTTTGATTTAAGTTTTCGAAGTGTTTTCTTTTGTTACAATTCGAGAATCTGCTTGGTGTGAAGGACTATGAAAGGGAATGATTTGAGGAATAGCTAAACATGATGTGAATAGAGATTAAGGATGACTTTTGATTAATATTCTTTCGACATGTGTTCAGTGCTGATTTTAGGCAATCTGATTACTTTGATGCTCGAGCTATTAGATTTTTGATTTTTGCTAGTTTTTCTTCATTTCGCATTTCATTTTTTTGTTTTGAGTCTAGACTTTGCTTAGGGACAAGCAAAGGTTTAGCTTAGGGGAATTTGATGTGTATGAAATCACACATCATTTCTTTATTCTAAACGTTTGTTTTATTCCTTTTCTATTGTCTAAATTACATTTTTAGTGTCTTTTTGTCTTGGAATATTGGTACTGCTGTGCCTTCATGTTTTTGGCAGAGTGGCGTGAAGTTTGGAGTAAAAATGAAGAAGGATGAAGAAAATGACAACTCATGAGCTCAAAAAGCCGTATATGACGATTCATCGTCATTGCAGGTGCTTCGAGAGTTTTTACGGCAATTTTTCATCACGTTTAGCTAGATTAGCATGTCTAGATGTCATGTATAAGTTTTTAAAATTTTTGGACGTCATTTAGTATTTTTAGTTTTTGTTTTTAGGTTAACTGTACACAGTCGCGGGCACGACCATCTGTCGCGGTCATACAGGTGTCGTGGGCTCGACGCCCACAGTCACGGACGCAACGATGGTTTTTCAGCAAATTCCAGATTTTAATCTGTCGCAGGCGTGACAGGCATGGTTGCGGGCGTGACGAGTCTCCAGATGCAAAATAATGAGTTTCAGCCATCGGATCGATCTGGTTGCAAGCCCTCGCCTATAAATACATCTCCTAGGGTTATTCTAATGAGAGAACAGAAGGAGAGATGCTCAGGGAGGCAGAGGCGATCAAGGGGACGAGAGACGCAAGAAAGACAGGCTTTGGAGAGGGAATTGAAGGGATTTTGATACGCAACGCATAGGAACCCGTTGGACATTGGTTTGAAATGCTACGTGCGCTGTAAAACCTTTATTCTTAAGTTTTCAAACTCTGTAGAATGATTGCTTATATTGCCTTGCTTAATTTAATGCTTTATTCAATGATTATGTGTGAGTAGATCGATAGTAGGGATGTGTTGATTAGTTTTGAAGTCTTTAGATCATGAGATGATGAGCATTTAACACAAACCAGAGGTGCTTGATGAAGGATTGATGCATGAAACCTGTTAGAATCATCATATAACATGTGTATGCTAGATTGATCACCTA
>JAOVYX010004031.1:0-10555 GCA_035668315.1 Drosera spatulata
TTTATATATTGAATATCATTAGAGGTATTTGTGAATATTTGGAGTTGTTTCGGGGTCAAAATGGTTCATTTTTAGATTCTGTCCAATATGAATAATTTGACTATTTAATTCTATAACTTCTTGTATACAACTTCAAAAATTATTCCGTAAAATTCTACATAAACTAGAATTCATAGTCATTCCATTGAATTAAAGTTTTCATCGTAAAACCTTACCAATAATAACAGTTAATTAGTTCAAATTTATATTTTCTGCTAGTTCAAATAGTTTGACCTTACTTCACTAATTTGCTCATAACTCTTTATATATAACTCCAAATAATTATTTGTAAATTTTTCTAATAACTAGACTTCCATAAATTTCCAGTGATATAAGACTTGTCTTATATATGTTACTATGGAATTTTATATCAAGTCATAAAGTCATCTATGTAACAAGTTTTTTACAGATTGACATATTCGTATGTTTTGATTTATAACTTATGATTCTAAATTCCGAATCATGATTTAATAATTTGTTAGAAACTAGACATGTGAGAGTTTAACATATATTAATATCAAGATTTATCAAAGAGTGTATAATATTTCACAAAATTTCTGATCAAGATGATTACTTTATGATGAAGATTCCTTTTCTCCTTAAACTTCTCCTTCTTCTCTTCTCTTGCTTAACTCTAATGTAAGAAGTGTTTTGTTTTGTATTTGTATGAATTTTTCAAGGAGAAGAGAGCTTCTATTTATAGGAAAGTAAATCAATTAAAATAATTTAAGTGGAATATTAGTGGATATTTAGTGGGTAATTAGTGGGTATTTAGTGGATATTAGTGGGTAACTAATTTAATTTAGGTGGAGTAGAAATTGACATAAAGGAAAATGAGTGCCAAAATTAGGTTTTGGTCATTTTCATATAAAGACGGTATTTTGGTGATAATATCGTATTTCCCCGTATTTGCGTATTAAGGTTTTATTTCATCCATATTTTCATTCTTTCCATATTATATAATCAAATAAGCCTTTTTGACCTCACAAAATACATTATAACGTACGATAATTTACTATTAATGTTAATTATCGTAAAACGAAATTTTAGGGAATTTTTCGGGTCCTTACATTCTTCCCTCCTTTAAAGGTTTCGTCCTCGAAACCAGAGATAGAAAGGATTTATAAATTACCTTTAAACAGATGCGGATATTGCTTTCGCATTGTCTCCTCAACTTCCCAGGTTGCTTCCGAGGTTAAATGATTTGCCCATAAAACCTTAACCAATGGTATTGTCATATTCTTTAAGATCTTTTTCTCGACGATCGAGAATTTCTTACGGTTGCTCCTCATACGACATATTCTCATTTATTATGATAGAGTTGTACTGTATGATATGGCTTGGGTATGGCACATATTTGTGAAGCATAGAGACATGGAACACGTTGTGCACGGACGATAGGTTGGCAGGAAGTGTTAGTCTGTAAGCTACCTCCCCAACTCGCTCTAGAACCTCAAAAGGTCCTATGTATCGTGGACTAAGTTTTACTTTCTTCCCAAATCTCGTTACATCTTTAGTAGCTGAGATCTTCAGGAACACATGATTCCCAACCTCAAACTCTAAAGGTCTTCGCCTCACATCGACGTAACTCTTCTGACGGTCTTGTGTAGCCTTCATCCGTTCCTAAATCTGTTTCACCTTCACAGCCAACTCTTGTACCATCTCTGGTCCTAACTGGACCACATTCTGAATATCATTCTAGTATATCGGTGTCCTACACTTTCTGTCATATAACGCCTCAAATGGCGCCATACCGATGCTGGAATGGTAACTGTTGTTGTTGGTAAACTCGACCAAAGACAAATGATGATCCCAAGAGCCTTTGAAATCAAGGACACATGCACGCAACATATCTTCTAAGGTTTGTATTGTCCTCTCCGTTTGACCATCAGATGCAGGATGGAAGACGGAACTGAAGTTCAGACGTGTACCGAGAGCCTCTTGCAATCCTTGTCAGAATCGAGATTGAAACCTCGAGTCTCTGTCAGACACTATGGTGCTAGGAACTCCGTGGAGCGTTACGATAGTCTTTACATATTCCTTGACCAATCGATCAACACTCTATGTGTTTTTGATTGGAAGAAAGTGTGCACACTTTGTCAAACGGTCTACAATTACCCAAATGGAGTTTATACCCCCAACCGTGCTTGGAAGTCCAACTATGAAGTCCATGGATATTGCATCCCACTTCCATGTTCGTATCTCAAGAGGTTGTACTAATCCACCTGGTCTTTGATGTTCTATCTTTATCTGCTGGCAGAACAAATATTTGCTGACAAACTCAGCAATCTCCCTTTTCATGTTGCTCCACTAGTAGTGGTTTCGTAGATCCTGGTATTTCTTGTTACCTCCAAGATGAACAGAATAGAGGCTTTGGTGTGCTTCCTCAAGAATTTTCATCTTCATCACTTCATTATTGGGTATACAGAAATGATTCTGAAATCGTAGTGTTCAGAATCACAAATCTTGATCTTGATCTTCATCTTCATCTTCATCTTCATCCTCATGAATCACAAATCTCGTTGCGGTACCCTTTTGAGCCTCTTCCCTCAGCTTCTGTAGTGCAACATCGTTCTCTCTAGCCTGTACTATCTCTTCATGAAGAGTAGGACGAGCTTGCATATCTGTAAGTCTCCCACTAATTGTTGTTGGATGTTCAATATCGTTGGAACTCGACATACTTGATGTTGAAGAGGGCGGTGCAATACAAGGAGGTCTACAACCAATTTGTCATCTCAAAGTTTTCGGAAGGAAAACCTTCAATCGAATGTTGATATATTGCACAATATTTGTGCAACTTGTTGGAGGTGTTCTACGAGATAACGGTAAAATTATCGGGTGTTTACTATCCCACTTCTCATCTTGTTCTTTTTGAATTGCTTAATATAGGTAGATTGTTAAATGAGAATAAATATCTAGGACCTTTTACTCATGTCATTGTAAAAATGAAGGCTAAATTCCTCAAGTATTATGAGGATATCCCTCCATTTTTTTTCATTGCGTGTGCTTTGAATCCACTAATAAAGTTACAAAGGGTAGAAAACATATTAGATGCAATAGATGAGAACTTAGGAATAAGATATAGTGATAAAATGGAGCAATTTAAGAATGCTATGAATGGAATGTTTAATATTTATGACAATAGAGATGGGAGGCAACAAATTGTCTCACTTGGAGCTTCAAGTGCTACTAGTTCCTCACACCAACAAAATGAAGATAAATATCAATATCTTTGCAATCTTGTTAAGAACAAGAAGCCTAATAGTGCACAACAATCTTTCAATGAATTGACCTTATATCAACAAAATGACTTCATTGCTTTCATATCTCCCAACGATTTAGTCAATTTTGATATCTTATCTTGGTGAAAAGTTTCTTTCGTGCACTATCCTATTTTGGGAACAATGGCACGTGATATTCTTAATGCTCAAGATTCCACGGTGGCGTCCGAGTCATGCTTCTCCACTAGCGATTGAGTGCTTAATGATAGAAGAAGCCGACTATGTCCCGAATCTTTGGAGTGCTTGGTATGTTGGAAGGATTATCTTGATGCAAGATAACGGGAGCAAGACAAGAAAGCCAATGAGAGGACTTCCAATTCAGACGGTTGGAAGAGATGGAAGATATTGTGACTTCTTTAGAGTCAATGTTTGATATGCCTTTGCTAATGTATGTAGCAATATTGTTTTCGAATGTTAAATTAGTTCATGAGGTAAGGTTTTATGTCCTCCTCATCTTATATTTTTGTTTGAAATGAATAAAGTAACCAATGTTTCGCTCAGGACCTAAATAATTTTGGGCTTAGTATTGTACAAATCGTAAACGGTTTTGATGCAAAAATATCAATTATAGGAAAAACGTTATCGGTTTTCAATAAACCGTCACCGGTTTTGATGTCCAGAGACCACCTTCAAAATTAAATATCAAAACCGTCAATGGTTTATGAAAATCGTTATCGGTTTTCAATCACCGAGAGCACACTAACTGGACTACATCAAAACCGTTATCGGTTTAAAATCACTGAGAGCACATCAACTGGAACACATCAAAACCGTCATCGGTTTCTGAAATCGCCACCGGTTTCCGAAGCCGTCACCGGTTTAAAATCATTGAGAGCATCTCAAACTGAAACCAAAAACTGGTGACGATTTTCGATTACTAAGAGCAACATCAATTGGAACACCAAAACCGATGACGGTTTTTTCCAGATCTGCAATATAACCCCCGACCCCTTCTTCTTCCCCTCACTTTTTTTCCAATTCTCTCTCTTCGAACCCAAACCCTAACACACCAAAACTATGCATTACACCCAATTGAGTCCAAATCTCCTCAAATCTCGTCATATCTACACCCTTTCTTTAATTCCCACGCATCAATTTCATCAAAACACCATGATTCTCACGAATTCACTCCTAATTTTCATTTTGATTTCCATGCTCAACACCCGAGGTCGAAGATAACCAGGTAATGATGGTGGATCGGATGATGACTACGATGAATCCGACGTATCGAGGACGCCATCTCCTCCACAACCCTGGCGTGCTCCACCTCGTCTCAATCCTTCTAGGGTGACAAATGTTGACAAGACGAAGGAAAAACAACCGACCAAAGAGACGAGAAAGGGAAAACAAAGGCCGACGGAAGTCGTGGGTGTAAAGAAGTTGAAGATCGGTGGAAATATCGGTGGTTCTTGTCGAAAGTACGCGATGAATGTCGATATCCCGAGACCCATGCAAATCGACCCTATGGGAGGTAGTCAATTTAGTGCCACTCTTGAGTTTCTATCTGATCATTATAAGGGTGTGTACAATGTACAATGTACAATTGAAGAAGGAACTTAATTATAGTCATGTGAATGATCTTGTTTGGCTTGAGCAACACAACTTTCAGAGGTTTAGTGATTGGTTTGAAGCTCAAGGTTGGAAAGATTTGATAACCAATAAGACAATTAGATGTTATTCGGAGATGGTGTGATTATTTTATGCTCACTTCGAGCCTATCCTGAAGAGAATTTATCATTATAGGTCATGGGTTAAGGGTAAAAATATTGTGCTCAATTCGGAAATTGTTGGTCAAGCTTTGGGGATCAATTTTGAAGGCATAGCGGAGGCTAAACAAAATTGTTAAGAAATGATTGAGGGGTTTAGTGGTAGGAAGACTTGTAAGACATTGTTGAAATGTGAAAGCACAAATCCCTATGTCTTTCATGCTAATGAATTAGATCCCGAGATGAGGGTATTGCATCTTATAGTAGATCGTGGTTGAAGGAAAAAACCGGGGGGGATAGATGATCCAACACGCAATGAGATTTTGCTCATGTATGTCTTGGTTAAGAAATGGTTGATCAATTCTGCTTTCTTTCTTCTTTATCAAATGGACAAGTGTGTCAAAGATCAAGGAAAGGCTCTTGCATTTAGGAATTATATTTCCCAAATTCTTGAGTTTCATGGTTTTGATTTGAGTAAGGAGAAGAAGGTAGAGAACAATTTCAAGTTTTTGGGGTCTCCGGCTCATCTTGTTACCCTTAAGTGCGCTTTGAATCCGGAAATCGGTATATGGGAGCTGATCCGTCCGAGAAACATGACGAAGAAGCAAGTGAAGGATTCGAAAAAGGCCGGGTTATTATGATCTCAAAAGCATCCAGGTTAGGTGGAAGTCTTCGCAAGCAATATCTAGTACACAAGAAGAAGTCGAAGATGATGAATCAGAAGAAGAAGGAGACGATGAAGATGATGCTTGTGATCATTGCCTCATTTCAGCTCACTGGACTGCTCAATGGATTTCTTAACCGACAATAACGAAAGGTTGGAGCGAAATTATGATGCACTTCAAAGGTCGGTGGACGCCTCGCAGGATTGAGTGACTGCGAGATGGGAGATAGAAGATCACCGTCATGATGAGATCACATACTATCTTAACATGTTGGCATTATAAGCGGGAATTCATCCTCCACCGTCCGCGGATGACGACGACGACGACGACGACATGGATATGTAGTTGTTTAGTTAGTAGTTTAGATGTTTTCTTCTTTGTAATGTTTTATGATTCTTAAAACTTGTATATTTCATCCTTGGAGCATGTATCTTTATTTTATATTTGGAACAATGTTGTTATTTTTATGACTTTTAAGTTGTCACTTTCTCATGTTAAAATATTTAGGTAATTCACATGTCATGTCAATATGTTATTATGTTGATGACACTAGAACACTTTGTTGTGTATGAAACTTTGGAACCAACGTATCAATTTAAATATTGTTATGTTGTTGGAAACATATATTTATTAAGGTTTGTAAGTTTATCACTTCAAAAGGTGTGATTTATTTCATTGTTGGAAAGGAAAACCGTGAACGAGTTAGTGAAAAACGTTGCCGGTTTCCTAAATCCGTTGACGGTTTTGGATGATTGAGATGTACAAGTTCTTTAAATTTTCATGCTATTAGAACCGTTACCGGTTTGAGATACCGTTCACAGTTTTGATATTTCTGAAAAACAGAAAAAAGAAAAAGAAAAAAAGGGTCGAAGGCCCTTTTCCTAATGGCCGAGCCATGCCCGGGTTTTTGAAGGGCCGGGCCGGGTCGAGGTGGGCTTCCATGTTAGGGATCAAGGCCCATCCCTGACCTGATCAAAGCCTTATGAGCTTTTAATATGGCTCATGAGCTTAAAAAGGCTCTTTTTCAAGTTTGCTTACTCTTCATGCAACTAGAGAAGTTGAAATTTCTAACCTAGTTGTGATGTCCGAACGATCATACAAATATTTCAAGTATTAATAATTTAAATTTCAGCACTTATTAATAAATAAGGTCAACCAAAATCGTGACAGAACTTGTCGTAACATGATATAAACATGAAATTAATGGCTATTATTCCAATAATTCATATGATATACTCCCTACGTTTCATATTATATGCAGCATTTGTATATTTGGGTCGTCCTAAAATACATACAACTTATCTTATTTAGTAACCTTTTCACATAAAAAAATCAAAACAATCATAATTTGATACAATACATTCACTATCTTCTCTAATATTACTAGAGTAAACCTCACTAATACTCAAATATATTTTTTTTCTTCAAATATCACATAAATTTTACATACATATAAAATAACGTGTCGAATCAATATATTATCTATAATATAAAACGAAGGGAATATCATTTAAGATAATCGACTACAGAAAAATTCAGATAACACAATTTTTGGATAATCAACGACATCACGCCCGATTTGCACGAGACCGATATTTTTATTACGTTACCGTTATAACAACATCCAACTACCATTCATTTCCTCTCCAATGGAAAAATAGAAGTGTGCCTAAAAAAAACAAACGATAAAAAATTTGGGACGACGAAAATTGGAAAAAAAAAAAAGAAAGATAAAAGAAAAGAAAAGAGAGAAGAAGATCGAGTAGAAGGGGGAAAAACGAAGAAGACCCAGTTCCGCTCTCCCAAATCAGGCCAATGGCCACCTCAACCGCGATCTCGCCGCCGCTTCTACTCCTCCTCCTCGTTCTCACCGCCGGCGCCGTGATCTCGCCGGCCGCCTCCGATGACGTAAAGGCGGAGAACGCCGGGGTTCCGAAGTACCGGAACTGCAGCAACGACTTTCAATTGGTGAGCGTCCTTTTTTGATGAAATGGATCGATGAAATCGTGCGTGGATCTGTGAATTGTTTGCGGTTTGGTCGATGCGTGTTGCGTTTCGCGATACGCGTATTTTGTTTGGACAAGTCCTTAACCGGTTATTCGTATGCAATAATATAAATTTATTTTATTAACATTTTTAAAGTTATTTTATTTTATGTTTTTTATAACCTTTTCAATTATATTCACGCTTCGGATAAATTTATATTGAATAATATATATATATATATATATTCATTTATTATAATAAAATCAAAACAAATATCATCAAATAGTCCTCAATATTATCATAGACAATTTTTACTTTTTTCAAACCTAAATAATAATTATCCCTTTTTTGTTTTTGTTTTGTTTTTTTCGATGGAAAAAAAGTAAAAATGAGCATGGTAATTAAGGAATGCATTTTAATGTTAATAAAATGAATTCTTATTTCACTTAATTTTCGAACGAAGTAGTTTCCCCATAAAATTATCTTAGTTTCTATTCTAATCCATTCAAGTGACAATAAGTTAAATGATGAGTTGTTTTTTTTTGTTTTTCTTAACACGTGTCACGTCAATGAAACATTAGGTAAGAAAAAATAAAGTGTCACTACAAATGATATAGATTAAATCTTTCACCATAAATTTGACGTGTTATTAATTTGGTAATAAACAAATCAGAATTTCACTTACTCTAATACATTAAAGAGCCAAATGGGATAAATGATTAGCTGTTGTTTTTTTTACTGATGTACATCAATGGAACCTATCTAAAAGAAAATGAAGTGTCATTGTAAATCAAATAGATGAACAAATGAAAGAAAAAATAAAGAGTAAGTGTAAATTAAATAGGTTAAATGTAATCATTTGTAGTGTTGTAATAGATACAGGACCAACCAAATTTGGTTCCAAAGAAACCAAACTTTGATAGTAAGAAAGATTAAATTAGCTATATATATATGTGTGTGTGTGTGTGTGTGTGAAAAATGGGGTAAAGTGTTTTTAGCCAAGATAGGTAAAGGCACTCATGAAAATGCTATAAACGACATCGATCATCGTCAATTTTGCTTATGGATATTGTCAGTCACGTGTGTACATTGTGCTTATGAAATTTGGGATTCATTGGTGACACGTATATGCGGAAATGGGATTGCACATTTATGGATTATTTTAAACCATTCAATTTTAGGATTTTTGTTTTGAATGAGTTGGAATGATTCAACTTTGGTAATCAGGTTTCATATGAATAGATGATCACATGTGAGGACGAGTTTCTTTAAAATGGATGTCGTCTATAGCATTTTTATGAGTGCCTTTAGCTATCTTGGTTAAGTGCCTTTAGCCTCTTCAAGCCCCATATATATAGCTTTATAAAATAGATTCCTTGTTACTGATACAACAAAAGAGGCCAAATGTTTGAATTTCAATTACTCTTAGAGTAAAGTAGTTCCATCGTAGAATTATCTTAGTTCGTGTATTAACACATTAAAGTGACAAATAAGATAAATGATGAGCGGTTATTTTTTATTTTTGTTAATGTACATCGATGAAACATATGCAAGAGAAAATGAAGTGTCATTATAAATCAAATAGATGAACAAATGAAAGGAAAAATAAAGAGTTATTCTAAATGAGATAGGTTAAATGTAACCATAAATATGTAGTATTGTAATTAATATAGGATTAACCAAATTTGTTACTAAAGAAACCAAACTTAGGTGTCAAGAAAGGCAAAATTAGCTTTATATATACAAGTCCTTAACCTGATTTATTATACTCCTTCTGTCCCATATTATAGATCATAATTTCTTATTCGGACCGTCCCAAAATATAGTCAACATATCATATTTAGTAACTTTTTTACATAAAAAACACTAAAACAAATCAGCTTCTGTTACAGCATATCCACCACCTCCTTTCTTCTCTTTTCCCATTCTCTCTTCTAAACTTCATTTATTTCCCAATATCATTTAAAAAAAATACTCTTTTTTCACCAAATCTCATAAAAATTCAACACATACATAAATCCGCATGCCTGGTCAAATTGTTTGTTATATTTTGGGACGGACGTAGTATCATTGTTCATATAATTCATATTTTGTTCATAAAATAGTATTATTGATAACTATATATATATATATATGTTCTAAATCACATAGAAAATCCATAATGTTTGAGAATTCTATGTCGTGATGGTGTTAAACTATTTGAGTAATTATTATCTAATGATGTTTATAATAATAAAATAAATATGTAATAGTATTGAAACAACATGTATGAGATAATAAAAAAAACATTACATATTAAAGATATTAAATATAAATGATAAATATTGTGTCATTAATGCATGACCAACCAAATTTTGGTATCAAGAAAGCCTAAATTAACTTTATGTATATAAATATATAAATAGATAAATAGATAAATAGATAAATAGATAAATAGATAAATAGATTGGATTGGATTGGATTTATTCGTTGTATTGTTATGCGGAGGAGCTGAATCTGATTGATGTAGTTGTCATTGTGTATTGTGTATCGTGTATCGGATTGTTGTTGTTGATGTGTTGGTTGTGAGAGATGATGGCGGGATGCGTTGTGATGTTTGATTGGTTAATAGGAGGAGATGAGGATTTCTTTGTGTAATGAAAGGATGAGGGGCTCCATATTATGACGAGTTCGATTCCGGTGTGCTCGATTGGCGATCCTGTTTTATTAGGTTTGATATGTCTTGAGAGTTGATGTGAGAGTTAGCTGTGTGTTGTGTGTATCAGCTGATATTCGTTCGAGTTTAACTTGTATTTAGCGTTATGGGAAAGGAAACGATGATTCTATGAGGAAGTTTTGCATAATTGCATGCTTATTCGTCCCATTCGTTTAGACGAAG
>JAOVYX010004032.1:0-10555 GCA_035668315.1 Drosera spatulata
GTGAAGAATGGTGGCGGGAAGATGGTGATCAACGGTGGAGGATTGATCTTGGGTGTGATGATGAGTGTAGGGGTGTTCCTGTAATTTTAAATGGATTGTTAAACAAAGGTGGGGATGGGACCACGTGGTGGGGAACACGGGAGTGAGCTGTTGTTATTTGGCATCGTATGCACATGAAGAAGCATTGGGAATATTTATTTATTTTTCTTATGGTTTGGTTATTTTGTGAATAATGTCACCGTCGTCGGTCCACATACATTCCATTATTGTTTTCGTTTATTTATGTTTAAAATTATGAAGAGCATAGTGTATCATAATGCATCATAGACACTCAAGTTGTGTACAGCTCATAAACCATAATGCATGCTCTAGTTGTAATACTACATCATATCCAAGTCATTTTTGGTTCGTTGAAAGTTACGCCTTCCAAGCCTATTTTTCACAAGGTTCTCCCTGTAATAAATGTGTGTCGGCTATCTTGTTCGTGTGCTGAAAACAATTACTTTTTTGGTCTGGTAAAGAATATAATTTTTTAATCGAATACGATGTAAAGTTTGACATCCTTTTTATAAATTTGTCGTGAAATATCAATGATTGTGTAAATTAGATATTTCAATCTAATTGTTACAGGACTATTAGACGTGATTTTGATATGAAAACAAGACTATTATTAATACATATAGAATAATATAAAATACATTTATGTTATATTCTTTGTGGGACGGATAGAGTATGCTTCTCTTGATAAAAACAAATATGCACGGAGATAAGATTATATTCCTTCGGTCTCACAAAAACATAATAGATTGATCGGACTCGCGTGTCGTCGTAAAATTTGATACGCTGCAATAATGATTAAAGGTAGTTTTTTTTTTATAAATTTATCATGAAACATCAATGATTGTGTAAATTACGTATTTCAACCTAATATATGTTGCGGGACGATCATACGTGATTTAATATGAAAAC
Source organism: Drosera spatulata (assembly GCA_035668315.1). NCBI lineage: Eukaryota > Viridiplantae > Streptophyta > Magnoliopsida > Caryophyllales > Droseraceae > Drosera > Drosera spatulata. The sequence goes on from JAOVYX010004032.1 coordinate 970, forward strand.
GAGGTTTATATTTATACGTATAAAATAATACAGAATACGTATGTATTTAATCTTTTTGGGATTCTATCTTGAATGAAAATAGCTTAGTCTATAATTATTGTACATGTCTAAAATTAATTGTCATTTTTTGTCAGACAAAATGACCCGGGAATCACTCTCATTGACGAGCGGATTCATAATGTGCATCTCCACCCTCATTCTTGGGCTGAAATTAAATATCCACCTAAGAGTTATGGCCATAGTTGGATTATCCATCCAAAATTAGGCGACAGAACCAAGGAAGAATATGCCACATGACACTTTTACACACTGAATTCCAAACATCGAATTTGTGCAGTATAAGAAACAGAGATTATAATCGTGTTAAATGGTGAGATAATTAAAGCATACAAATGACTTGAACGATCTACAACATCTCGATCAAAGACTAAGTATGCTGACACTGTATTTTCATCATTGTCATATTTGAGTCATCTCCAACTCGAATTCTCCGTACAAATTCTCTTCGTTTCAGAAAAAGTGTAATAAATTTTATCGATATAAATTTTGATTTATATTATGAGATGATCAAATATAATTTTTTATAAAATTATCGTGATATATTGATGATAGTTTAAATCATGTATTGTAACTCTGGACCAATGATATGATTTTCTTATATTATTAAGATGAATAACAAACTTTCTCAATATATACATTAAAAAATATAAAATATAAAATATTATGTTTAACGTTGACCCAAAATTGGTCCCATAAATCACAACAAACACATCACATCGTCATATACGTACACTTTTGAACACAATCCCATATACAAAAAGCCTAAAAAAAGAAATTAAGCTCCCCAAACAGCCCACCAAACCCAAAACAACTTCATAAGCATCAACCCTAATCCCAAGCCCAAGCCCAAATCCAAGTCCGACCCTCCTGAATAATTATTGTAAGGCACGTAACTATACGGTATCATAACCGGAGGCGAATACCCCGCGTACGGCTCCTGCGGTTGCTGTTGCTGCTGGCAACAAGCAACTGTCCCCGGCGGGCAGTTCCCACCGAGCCCGCCAACCGAAATATTAGTGATCGGCGGCGGCGAATACGGATTCGTGGCGGTCGCTGCCGCCGGGGCGGGAGGTTGGGAGCGGCAGGGATACTGACAGATGGTGCAGTTGGTGCAGGCGGGGATCGAAGGGACGGCGACGGTGGTGTGGAGAGTGAAAGTGAGGGCTGTTGTTGCCCAGATGATGATGAATATTGGGTATGATGACATTGTTGTTTTTTTGGGCACTTTGATGGTAGGTGATTGAGTTTGTGTGATGATTGACGTTCGAGGATTTTTGAGGGTTTTAGATGTGGAGATGTTGAGGGTTTTGGCGATGACACATGGCTGTTATGTGGCGTTGCGAGAAGTGTTTGTTATGGGGGTGGAGTGATTCCCGAAAATGTGAGATAATAAGTAAGATGTTATGTTCTTATAAGTTTTTATTTTTAAAAGGTTTGTTCTTTTCAATCCGACGACAAAATTATCCGGGGTTATTGATGTAATTGTTGTTTTCTTTGACGGTTATTTTGTTTTGAAATCTGGGAGGGTTACAGGTTTGTGTTCCTGCGTTTGTGTACATTGTTTCAGAGTGTAATGTGTAATGGATAATGGATCGATCCCTTGTTTCTGCTGAGGTTATGTGATATATGGGGTTCATATCGATCTGTGAATGATAATGGTAGTTTTTCAATGCCTTGGAGAGTTTCATTTTGGTTTATTCAAAGCGATTTGTATATGCATTGTGCTTGAAGTGTGGGATTGTTTAAAAGCGTAGCATTACTGAAGTCTGAATACGATGAAGGATGATGATACAAGATTGTATATTTTGGTTCATTCCTGGCAAATGTGCGATTTCAGATCATTCTGGACATACTGCTAGGACGTTTTTGAGTCTGTTGAAACCTTGGAACTAACTTCATACGGCAAGGTGAATTTGTTGATGGTTCCTGTTCCTGGATGATTTCAAGCAGATTGTTGATGCTGTGATCGTCGTAAATAGACAGGATATATATGGCTGGTTGGTTAAGACTAAGAGACCTGAAGTCGAAGACACTGCTCGAGGAACTGTAGATTCATCCGACCGAGGATTCTTTTCTGCTCAGGTGAATAATGCTTGGTTCTTCATTCATTCTCGTGTTGCTTTGCATTTCTGGGATTTGTATGGTTATTTCATCGGCTATTTCTTTGCCATGGGAACCAATTGCGAAACAATTCAAATACTCATCTTTTACACCTCAGCTATAGCTGATGTTATTTGGACATTTTATTCGAACTTCGCTAAGATGCTTCCAGCTGAAATAACTCGAGTAAATCGGTTGATGTCTTATTTATCTTGCCACTTGCTATATCTGTGTAACTTGAACAAGAACTGCAGCAAATTGAGATCAATCTAATGTCAAGATAGTCATCTATTATCCTCGCAGCTTTATAATTTGTGACATCATAAATAGTTACGAGTGAGGGGAAAAAGCCCATGACTGAATTATTGAACCTAAATATTGATATTTTGTATTCAGTTTTTGACCTTTATTTGATTTCAGTTTTGATTAGTGTATTCTGAACAAACTTGGGGTTATTTCAATTAACCGAATTAACCAAAAGTGTCCTAAACTAATTCTGAATTTCTGATCATCTACCCTACCCTCTTTTCAAACAAGTCCGAAGGTGAATAACGAAAACTCTAGAGAAAAAAAGAGCACTGCCACAAGCTCCAACCCAAATCTCACTGCTGTGAGAATCGACCAAAACCGACCTTTAATGGAAGCAGCGATGTCGCAACCCTTTCCAAACCCACAGCTTACAACAATTTCACCGTTCCAATCCATCATCATCAAACCCATCACCAAAATCACCACTTACAACACAAGAAAATATTCCCTCAAACCCAAATGGGTGGTCTGTCCCTTTTCCAAGCAGCTGGAGCCAACCAGGAAGATAGGTAGAACGAATGGAGAGAACCACCCGCCATCGAAATCCCATGAAAATGGCCATCTACGTAGTCTTGTGGGGAAGGGTGAGCTCGACTCGGCGGTGCCATATTTCGAGAAGATGGTGAACAGTAGTGAAGGTAATAATGATATCCCTGTACTTTCCTGCCGGGCATTGATATATGAATTATGTAAGGGCGCGAGGGTAATAAGGGTAATAAGACGAAGAAGGCCGCGAGGGTGTTGGAGATACTCGAGGAGAAGGACTCTGGTGGTGGTGCTAAAGTAGATGTTATATTGTATAATATGTTGATCAACGGGTATTGTAGAGCGGGGGATGTTAATAAGGGTCTTGAGCTGCCTGACAGGACGACGTGGTGACATATAACACGTTACTGAAGGCGTTGTGTGCCTCTGGGAAGCTTGATAGGGCGTTGGAGCTGCTGGAGCGACACATTGAGAGCAAGTGTTACCCTGATGTGTTTACCTTTAATATCTTGCTCAAGACTGTGATTAAGGAGAGTGGAGTTGGGAAAGGGAAGGAGTTCTTGGATGAGATGAAGACGAGAGGTTGTAACCCCGACATTGTCACGTATAGTATTCTTGTCAAGGGGCTTTGTCAGGAAGGAAGGTTGGATGATGCCATCGAGTTCATTGATCAAATGCCCAAGATCTATGGCGGTCGACCAGATGCACAAACTTATATAGCCCCATTATCCAATCCCTGTGCACTGGAAGGTGGATGGACGCGGAGCAGCTCTTGGTTGAGATGACTAGGAAAGGATGTTCTCCTAATGTTGTCACCTTTAGCATCCTGATCAACCATTTGTGTACAATGGGATGCTCAAACGAGCTATTTATTGGTTGGATCAGATGCCCAAGTATGGTTGCACACCAGATGTGCGTAGTTACAATGGTTTGATCCTTGCTTTTTGCAAGAGGAGGCATATTGGGAGGGTGATGGAGTAGTTGAACAAGATGGTGTCACATGGTTGTTATCTTGATATCTACATCTACAACAGTTTTATCCTTGCTCTTTGCAGAGATGGGAAGGTTGAGGCTTCGATAGACAATTGAGTCATAAGGGCTGCACGCCGACGTTGTTTACTTACTGCATTGTGATTGATGGTCTCTCTAAAACTGGGAAGACAGAACAAGGACTAGAGCTTTTAGCGGAGATGAAAGAGAAAGGCTGCAAGCCAGGCACTGTGACTTATACTACACTTGTCGGCGGGCTTGTTAGAGAGTGAAAGGTTGATCAAGCTGTGGATCTCTTTGGCGACCTAGAAGAATTTGTTTAATGCCTGACGTGACCACCTATGATTATGTCATGTCTGCACTTTGCAATACAGGACAAACTGATCGAGCAATCGACCTTTTGCATGATATGGTATGTAAGGGATTGAAACCAAACAAATCTTCATACAAGATTCTCATCGAGGGTGTAGAGTCTGAAGGCCTAATAAAAGAGGCTATTGGATTGCGGAAGTAGCTGGGTGTTTGAGGTTTTGTGGACAACGTCCTGGCCAAATATGTGCAGCAATGAAGATGTAACCGCTAATAAGTTGTAACAGCTGAACTCTTGTTGATTTGTTTCGACATTTTTCTGGATGCTATATTTTATTTTCATGAGTTCAAATCGATCATCTGTAAGTTTTTCCTTTCTCATATTCATCACCTGCATCAAGGTTGTGCCTTTTCTGAACAAAGTAATGTTGTGGTTGTGTGGCTTAATCAATCTTGGCTTGGCTTCTAACGCAGAAATTGAAGCGTCCAATTAAGGCCAGGCGATCTGACGAACTAGGATGCAATTTGTTTTCCCCATGGTGGCTTACATTCTGGAGCGTTAACGACAACTTGAGCTCAAGGGCTAGACAAAGATATTCAACCCTTTACACACATATCAAAACCTTGGGTTGAATGAAGATACTCTTCTTCCATTTTGATAATTAGGTTTATTGTCGTTGTATTAACTTAGTTATATTGTCCTTGAGTTCACTTGTCCTGGGGCAACTGGACTCCTAATCTGCATTACTGCATATGAGTTTCACTATGTGAATGCTTCTCTAATATTTTTAGGGAGTTGTGGGATGAACAAAATCAACGCTCATTTCAAGAGTGTTTTGGTCTTATATCCAGGTATTGCTTAGCGATTAGTCTATTGCTTAGCGAGGTTAACTTGCATAAAAAATTCTCACTTTGGACCCTGTCATACGTGTGAGCCTTCCAACGCTTTTTACCTGCTACCGTCACTTGGGTATAGATGTTATTCCTGACTTACATCTCGGGTTTTTTCTAACTCTTATATTGGACTGCAGGAAACGGAGAAAAGGCATCGATCCCATCAGTTCCAGAATGAAGAAATGGATCACGCCAAACTCATGTGTGTCGTCTTAGTCGCATTTTGTGAATTATGTAGATCCTTTGCATTCTCATCTTGCCTGCTGATTGAGTTTAACCATTACCTGCAGTTACATGGTCTGTTTTGCATTATGGAGAGGACGCAGCCGCAGAAGTTCAGAAGCCCGAGGTTACAAGCTTGACTAGCCATGAAAAGGCCAACAGAATTTTTATCCGCATAGATCATAGTTTGCTATCAATGATACTCCTGTCTGCGTGCTCCTGCCTCCAGGAAGCCTACATCGCTGAGACGTTATCTGCATTGATCAAAGTGATCAGATCCAAGTCACTACATTTTCGCCGAAAGAGCCTACTGTAGGACTGACCACTCTACGGCGTCTATTGGGAAGAATCAAGATGCCGATATCAAGCATCTCAAATGCAAGGCCGCCACTGCCCGTGCTGCTCTATTCACAGTTAGTACAGGTTCAGTTCAGCAGCAACGGCTGATGTTTGCATCAGTAGAAATCTGACAAATCTCCGATGGCCAGTAACAATTGTATTTAATTTAACTGGATGTTGTTTGGTTTTAACGGTCCTGATTCAAAAGTCACAGCCGCTTATTAGTGGCTCATATGTCGCTCTCGAGTTCCCTTTGTTTTCGTGTGAATCCTATTAGTTTAATATGTTCATTTGGTTCCTCAAGTCACAAGCTGTCGTTTTTTGACGCTATAATTCTACCTAACGACTACCCTTATTGGATTCAAGAGCGAAGAAAAAAACAAGAGTTGAAATTCCCTCATTTTTCGGCATAAAATTTCCACGATATAGACTTGCAAGCAGCATCAACTAGCTGTCATTCAATGTTGTTACTTGGAACAGAATATTTTCTTGGTTTTTTTTATTGGTAAATGTATACTACAAACACAAACACGTGGTGTGTATGGGAGAAGATTGTACCAAAAGATGGTGAGTCAAGTTGTCCATGTAATATATTTTAATCGGCTAGGCGATTAACAGTACATGAATAACATGATGGCTTGATTTGTTACACCGTCCATAAAAAAACTATAGATTTTGTACAGTTATTTAGAACTCTTTGAAAACTTCGATATGATGATAGTGTATATTAAGGATGCGTGAAACTTGGTCAGACGACCGCGACCATTGTCAAGGAAGGAGTCAGTGAAGGGGTTTTAAGTGTCGGGATTCGACACCAGGATAAGTTTAAACAGTGTATCCCTGATAAGCATTTCTAATAATGAGTCTATGACATTTTCATGTCGACCACACAGATGTTCACTGAACGTTATGGATGAAAGTAAAATTTTTCTGAAAACATTAGACGCCAAATAGGGAGCCGTAGCATGTATGTAGCTAGTGTAGCAATTAGCATCATTTTTTTAGGTTAGGCTGTGCACTTGTGCTGGTTAATTACAAATTAGTGGGCTCAAACTCAGGTTATTTTTAGACTCAACGGATGTGTAGGTGGGGGTGACTCTGAATCTTCTTAGGTGTAGACAAATCTACGCAGAAGAAATGTTACTAAGAATCTATTATGAATTATTCCGATTTGCTCATACTACATAGATTACGAACGAATATCAACAAATGAATTCTAATATCAAAAACTCAAACAAATAATAAAAAACCCATTAAGATATTATTTAAATAGGAGCTTGGCCTTCCAACCTGTGAGATAAATGCAACTAAATCACCACAAAATGAAAAAACATAAATGAAAAAATGGCTTTTATTTTGTATTGTTGTGCATGGTAGTTAAAATTTTCTTTTTATTATAACTTTTCAATAAAAAAAAATCTTGGTATCATGTTATAACGTGAAAAGAGAATATACGTCTCAAAGTGTTTTAATTCTGATGTAACAAAAGCAACCATCTAATCTCAACATCATAAGGTTCCGAGTGATACAGTAGAAGACTCTGTTCACATGATCATTGTTCCAGACACAAAGTACATAAACACACTTATCCCGCTTATCCTCGAGTTGCGGAAATTCCCACCCACCCCACGCCCTCCTCTCTCCTTATATTCCCAGACGCACAGCGTTTCCATTTCCTCTGCGTCGTCTCTCTCTCTTTTTCGTCTTCTCTCACTCCGATCCGTCTCCCGTCACCGCCGGCGAGGTGAGAATATCATTTGCCGGCTAACTCAATTCGAACCCAGATCCGTTGGATCTGTAGTTCGAGATCGAAATTTCGAATATGTTGTTCGTCCTCTATTTCTCCGCTGTCGAATTGTAGCTCCGATTTCGCTGATTGAATTTTGATTTGTTGGTAGTTATTGATTCATTGATTGATTGTTGTGAATTGTGATCGATGGATTTTTTGTGTTGCTTGTGCTGTCGTTGTTGTTGATCCGGTGGTTTTGGTTAGTTAGAAGTACAAGTTTGGCGAGGTTGAGCGCAATGATGAGTGATTGAAGTTCGTGTGTGAATCGGATCGTAGGTTATTGAATTTATAATCGGTTTTCGAGAGCTCTTGCGGAATATTTCGCACTCTCTTTCACTTCATTTCTCTGTATCTGTGCCTTCTCTTTTGTGTTCAGTCAAACGTGATTTGAGGAAGTAAAAGAGGAAGATCAAACTCAAATTTCTTGAGCTGTATCTATTTGTCGCGATGGGTGTATGCCTGATCGAGGGTTAACCAGATTGCTTCTTTTCACGCTCAAGTTTATTAGATTTTACCTAAAAAACCGATGATCTTTCGTGTAAAGAGGTGCACTTACAAAGAATATTAGAGACATGATCTAGGTGAAACAAGATTATCACTTTTCATGAACAAGTATTCTAGGTTCATTTTCTGAAGTAGATGGTTCAACTATATTTACTATCAATCGCCAATCAGTGTTGACGTACAAGGATTTTTTTTTTTAAATCTAGGAATTCATATGGTTTTTTCCGTCTGACCTCGTTTAAATTATACCACTTTAGGTACTTACATTTCAAATTCAGAACTAAAAGTGAGATGAGGAATGATCGAGGTCTATTTCTCTTGCAGATATTTTTGGCATTAAGGATGGCTCCTGCAACGGCTACATCAACCGATTCCATAAAGCCTCGAGGTAATCCGACTCACATGCGTCAACTAACATTGGATTCATTGTTGATTGTTTGGATGGTCGAGTACTTCAGTGCTACTTCTGATTTCAGTTTTTGGTGTAAGCTATTCGATAATGTTGTGTCTTACTGTCTTCCAATAAGCAGTAAAAATCTGAATTGTCTGTTTCTCAAATTGTTATGCTAGCGCTTAACTGATCCAACTGCCATCCTGTAGCTTAATCAATGATGCTTAATTCGAGTGCCACCAATTTTTTTTTTTTAAGAAATGCACCATCCTCACAGGGTCAAAAGGCCCTAGCTTACAACATTGTTGACCCATAGAGAGAGACATTTTCATTTTTTCTGCCGGCACTCTTTAGCTCTTGATCAAGACACTTTTTATGTGCGTGTTTGAGGAATGGAAAAAGATCATCCCTTTATATGCCTTTTATAGTATGAGTTGTGATTAATAATGTGCAGTTGTAGAAGCTTGTTGCCTGTTGCAGGCCTCATTGCTTGTTGATAGTAATAGACGCTCATTTCCTAAAGCTGGTCTGGGCAAATGTGCGAAAAAGAAGTTCTAGTGATTAGTGAACAAGTGATGCCCCTTTATCTAATGAGTCAATTTGACTTTTCCTACACTCACCTAGTGTGTCACTTTAGGACGGTAGGAGGACTGCAAATAAGAAAATATTATATGAAATTACTTTTTCATCTGTTTATTTGTTTCTTTATCGTCCTCTTCTTATTGGCTTTATTTTTCTTTTGGAAATTGCTAATCGCCTCCCAAACTCACACCCCCGGGCCTCACTGCACCCCCCCCCTTTTTTTTTTTTTTCAATTTTCCAATTTGTCCCTCCTTATATAATATTTAAAATTGTTTATAATTTTTAATATATATATCAAACATTAATAATAAATATATGTTTGAAATCTATACATCAATATCTACAAAATAAGACCAATATTGAATATAAAAAAATTTATTATATTATAAATAAATACATATTAATAATACATTCGAATTTTATTTTTAGACAATTATCGATCCTCAATGAAGGTATAGGATAATGAGGATGTAGAAATAGTTGAACAAAATGATTCCCGACATAGATAATAGTTATTTCACGACGTTCTTGGACTTCAATTGGAGGGGATCTCAATGACAAATGAGTAAAATAAACCGAAATATTTACATCGAATATATGCAATACAACTT
>JAOVYX010004033.1:0-10555 GCA_035668315.1 Drosera spatulata
ATATGTGAAGAAATCTCGTTTCTCATGTGTCTGTATCAGTTGAAGAAGCAAGTTTAATGGATACATGAGGGGAGAAGATGAAATGGACCACCCGAAAAAGTTCATACAGATTTGAATAGCAGTCTTGTCAAGAAAGGGTCTTTTTTGGGAAGGTTAGTTGAGATATTCGGTGATGAAAAAGGGACTGGGATCTGTTCAACGCCCTGAGATCGGAACGTTGGATGATTTCGGTTAATTTGACGATTTAAGAATTTTTTTATTTTTATTTATGAATAAAAATAAATTAAAAATATTATTATATTATTATAATTAAGTTATTTTATTTTAATTTTTAAAGGATTAATATTTTTTAAATAAGATATAAATTAAAAAAAAAACAAAAATACATGGACCAGTTCCATGAAAGAGGGGGTTGCTTTTCTCTCCTCGTGAGAATTGTGAACAGAATTTTTGGATGAGATGATGCTTTGAGGATCTGCATTTGTGTGTTTGGGTGTTCATTTTTTGCTTGTGCGTTTTCACGTTTTTCTAATGTGAATGAGCACGGATAATATTAGGATTTCTACATTGTTTATTGAGTCTGATAGCAATACACTAATCTAACTTAAATCATCAGTCAGTTGAAGACTAGTCGTATCATGTGTCAATATTTTCGTCAAACATTTTGGTCGATATAAGAATACTTTTCATCTTACCAGAACATAACAAATTCTATACATGTCCTCATCGTCTTCCTTGTTACCTATTTAGGCCTCGATGACCATGTTCACTCCATGATCCGACGACATCGATTACCATTGCGTTTAACTGGATGAGTAACAGGTGACCAATCAACCACATCCTACAATTGATGATCTCATGATACATGGTGGATGAAAAAAAACCAAAGGACAAATAGCAAGAGGCTGTCGAACATGTACTAGGAGCTCATTCTATATACGAAAGCGACGACAGATAACAGAGCCTCTGATCAAAATTACAATATGAGCAAGACATGATAGAAATTACATTATGAACGTCTCTGAAACATATGGCTGTGGCTAAGCAAAAAAGGATCAAGATCATCTGAAGGAAGATAAAAGTAAGCAGAAGGAGAAGTTTCAAATGAAAATTCAATGTTATAGCGCAAAAAATCATATTATTATATATCTAAAGCTGTGCTAATCTATCGAGTATCTAAAGATCTACTGGACGATATGACACTACTAAACCACGACTCAATATGAACAGAGCTGTCATTAGGGCTGGGGATCATGGCGACATCATGGGCTGGAAGATCACCGGCATCTAAACACTATCAAGATCACCGGCTGCAAAAATCATATAGTCCATCAAATGTAAAGATCTGCAAAAATCTATCTCCAAAGACTCTAGTTGACAATACGACACTACTAAACTACCAGAACAGTCCTCCTCAGGGTTCGGCATCATTTTCAGGAGGCATTTCCGGTATCAGAAGCTCAGGCTTGACGTCATCGGCTGCAAGATCACCTGCATTGACGAGGCCCGAAGCAAGATCTTTCAGGTCTGCTTGGTTCATGCCAAAAGGATAGGGTCCGGATTGCTCCTTTAATGTTTTGTAATGCCAAAAGTTATTTTCCCGTAATTCCTGATATAGTCGTATCCAGGGGCGGAGCTAAGATTTATTCATGCGGGGACCGGACAATATTAGTATGAGTATTATATATGCTCGAGAAAACGTATATAATCTTCCTAATTTATTTAAAATTAATTCAACTTAATGTTATTTTTCCCCTTTTTTCTCAAGAAATTAAAGACGAACACAACTTTATCAGCTACAGTATTACGTTTATCAAGTATCAATGAGTAATTTTAATGTATACGAATTAAAATAGGCTTGGAACGAATATAATAAACTAATTATTTTTCTGTATGTAAGTTGTAACGATATACATACAAACGAAAAAAAGAGTCGATTTATAAATGAAAAAAAAAGGAGCCGATTTATAACCACGCCTCATTGATTTTTTACTATAAAGACAAGATTTTATGTAATATCATGTATTGGTTACTATATTTAGCAGACTATTAAAGATAATGAAAAATCATAAAGGCAGTAAGAAAGGAAAACAATTGCTATGAGAACATAAAGAGAGCTAATATCACTCGAGCTGCGAAGGCCTTGTGCATCTTTGCCATACAAAAATATATATAATAACATATTTACCAATACATACCTTCGCCTTTGACTCGAGCATGAGAGGGCCCTCAGCTGGAACCTTGTTTGGCCCTAACACTGGCATGACTAGTACCGCAAGTGAGTCGAATTGATTCGCAAATTTATTTGTTTGATTCGATAAAATTTAGTTAAAGTTTTATTTATTAAATTCGTGAATGAAATTTGAATTTAATTTTAGATTCGTAAAATTAAATAAGTTAAATTTAAGACATTCATGACTCGACTTCATAGATTAATGAGCTGATTTATTTATAAACTCATGAATCGATTCGATTGAAAGGTTATATATGGTTCGAGTTTCTATTTATGCATAATATTTAATTTTAATAATTATATATATAATATATATAATATATTTTATATAAAATTTATTTTACATAATTTTATTATTTTGGTCAAAAGGAGTCGTAGCCCTAAAATATTTTATTGATGCACTTGCCAAAACTCAACGACCCCAAAATAGTCGACTGTTAGAGTAAAATGAACAATAGCAGGAGGACTATCGAAAAATTATAAACCATCTTTGAAGAACCGAAAAATGGTCTGATGCGGAAAATATGTTAGGAACCATACCGAATTTTTCGGATCGAACTGAATCTATATGAAATATCTAAGTTTTTTTTGATAAGGTAAAATATCTAAGTATTTATTCCCTCTGTCACAGATAAATTGTGATAAATTGACTTGGCACGAAAATTAATCTATATGAAATATCTAAGTTTTTTTTTTGATAAGGTCAAATATCTAAGTATTTACTCCATCCGTCACAGATAAATTACTATAAGTTGACTTGACACGAAAATTAAGAAAACTCTTTGACTTTGTGGTTTTTTTATATTGTCCTTGTGAGTAGGTTGAGAGATAAAAAAAAGAAATATTAGAGTAGAATTGTAAGTGGGTAGTGAGAGAAAAAACAATGATGTGGAGATGATGTGACATAAAGTGGGGGTATTTGAGACATTTATTAAATATGAAACGTTATAATTTATGTGGAATGACCAAATTTAATAATGTGTCGTAATTTATATGGGACGGATGGAGTAATATTTAAGTATTCAACTATATATTCAATAGAAAAAAGTATTTAACTTTATAAATATTTAACAGATTATTTGATTTTGTTGAAAAAATATGTACAATGAGCTAAGCTGAACTTGGTGTTAAAACTAGACTTTTTAAGCTGCTGAAGTTCCTCTTCTTGCTGCTTGTTAAGTGTTCTTTGTTCTTAATGTTATTGCTGCCAGTATAGTTGTTTAAATGTTGTTACACTCACTGTTTTTGTTGCTGCTGCTGTACTTAAGATGCATTTGTTACTAGTTGTTTTGGTACTAAACTCCCTTTTATTGCTCAATGTTTAAGATGTCATATACTCAAAAATGATGTACGTGCAATTTATTTTTAAATTTGAAATATATTTGTATCGAATCGATAAAATCGAGATATTGACATTTTGAACCGAAAAATACCAATAAAACAAGATGGGACGAGACAAAAGTTTTTAAAGACCAAAATATTTGAAACAAAACGAAAAATAAATAAATATGGAACCCAGTATCATGCACACCTCTAGATAGAAAACCTACAACATGCAACATTTTCTCGGATCTGGTTGCTCTGTCTATCTATCGAAGATGGCGAGAACCACCTTGTCGTCGACGGCGAGGCTCGCGTCACCTCTCCCTCTACCTCTCATCAACCACCCTCTCTCCTCTCTACCTTCACCGCATCCACCCGCTACTCTTTTCCTCTCCGTCTCTTCCCATTTCCGCCGCTCGCTCTCCGCCGCCGCCGCATCTTTGCTTCCACTCGCCGTCGACTCCACAAGCGATGCTGAATTGTTCGATTCAGGTAATGATTGATCGAATTGGTGTTTTGAATGTTGTGATTTGAGTTTAGGTTTCAATTGAGGTTAAATTGATGAGATTTTTGTGTAGGAGGAGGGCGTGAAGGGGTGGTGAAAGAGGAGGGGGGATTGAAGAGGACGATGCTGAAGGGGATGAGATACGGCGAACTCGAGGTATGCCGGATTTGTGTTTGTGCTGCGATTTCGACTTTTGAGATGATCTTTTGTTGTCTAGCACTTTGATGGAAGGAATCAGGGAAATGTGTTTTTTTTTTCCCTGTTGATTTCTTGTGGTTTTTGATGTCAAATGCTCCTAGGGTTCATGGAAGAACCGCCTTGGAGATTGAATTCTAGGGAGTGAGTCTTTTTGCGTCGTTGTGGGAATGTCAAATGCTCTTAGATGCCTTATTGTGACCTCACGAAAGAGATGGAACAAATAGAGGAGAGTGTCCTCGTTGTATAAAAATTTTTCTTTCCAACTTTTTTCGAATGTTGATCATGTATTTGAACAGAAATGGGTTCAATCGCATGGATTCAGACCTGGTCAGGCTATGATGCTGTGGAAGCGTTTGTATGGAAATGACAGATGGGCGCATTGTTCAGAAGAATTGGAAGGTTGTTTTTTGTATCCTATGACTCTATGAGTTCATTACGCTGTAATGTAGATTGGAGTCTTGGACAATTGGACATTGCATTTTCCATGTTCTTTATTCTGTTATGAATTCTTGAGTTCTTAGACAAGTCCTATATTATTTGATGGTTTATTAACATGTAAGCATATGGTTTATGCTTGAATGAGTTGTATCCATGTTCATCCTCACCAAAAAGTGAGCACATGTTTCCCGTTATATTTCATTCTGTTTATTTTCTCTTACCGTGCAGGTCTGAACAAGAACTTCAAGAAAATGCTGAGCATGAATGCTGAATTTAGGGCATTGTCTTTGAAAGATATTTGTACGGCCTCTGATGGAACTAAGAAGGTGCCAAAAAATTGCATGCTTATTTCTCTTCATGCACATTTGAACTGTGTTTCCCTGTTTATGTTGTCATTTTTTCATCATAAGAGTATTCTCATTTGATTCTGAAGTTCACCGGAGCTTGCAGATTCTATTCACATTGGAGGACGGGCTTGTGATTGAAACAGTGGTTATTTGTTGTCCTAAGGGGAGAATTACTATCTGTGTTTCCAGTCAAGTAGGATGTGCGATGAATTGCCAGTTCTGTTACACTGGGAGGTAAGCTACTGTGACGTCTTTGACATTCAGTGTTCCTTCAATGCTCGGAACTAATGTGGTAGTAGTTGTTCAGGATATTGGTAGTTTCTCTCTTTCTCTTCTGTCTCTTCCTAGGTATGAACTATGAAATCAAATTCAAAACTTCCCATTACCTCCCCTTTGCAGAATGGGATTGAAGAGGCATCTAACAGCAGCTGAGATAGTGGAGCAAGCTGTCTTTGCTAGGCGTTTGCTGACAAGTGAAGTTGGATCCATGACAAATGTTGTTTTCATGGTGTGTTCCAGCAAGAAAAACTTTCTTTTGAAGCTCAAAATGGGAAAGTAAAAAAAAGGAAACTGTAATTATATTGAGAGATAAATAGCAGTACTCGTGAATTTGGACTGTTGTATATGGCCATTACCCATAAGTTATTTGAAGTTGTTCTATATCTTGCTTTATAAGCATAGATTAAGCACATCTTGTCTCTGTAGAAACTTTGGTGCATTCTCCGGTTATGGTTCAAGTTTATTCATGGCTTATCAAGGTCAGGTTTGGAGATTATTTTGTTATCAGAATCCTTGCTGATTTCCGTTATTCACAGGGGATGGGAGAGCCTCTTCACAACATAGACAATGTGATTAGAGCAGCCGATATCATGGTTGATGAGCATGGCCTTCATTTTAGCCCAAGAAAAATCACTGTTTCGACCAGTGGACTTGTTCCACAGCTTAAGCGTTTTCTCCGAGAGTCCAACTGTGCTCTGGCTGTTAGCTTGAATGCGACAACTGATGAGGTACCTGTAGCTAAACCCATCCTCTTCTTATGGTGAAGGATGAGGAGAAAGTCCAACTGAGAACCTTTCATGAAACTTTTTGCAGGTACGAAACTGGATCATGCCAATAAATCGTAAATACAGCATGAGCTTGCTTCTTGAGACACTTAAAGAAGAACTGTGGCCTAAACATAACTATAAAGTTCTCTTCGAGTATGTGATGCTTGCTGGGGTCAATGACAGGTAAAATTGTTTCTTCTTGATGAAGTTCTTGTGATATTTTCTCTTGACATAAACCTTAAAACTATAAACAGAAACTAAAATGTAAAGCCAAAGAATCTTTGGTGGTATTGAATTACCTTGGGCGGTAGTATTTTCTTGGTGATTGCTATTATCTGTTGCTTCCCACAGCATGGAGGATGCAAGGAGGCTTATCAATCTTGTCCGGGGGATCCCTTGCAAGATCAATCTTATCTCATTCAATCCTCACAAGGGATCCATGTTCAGACCAACCAAGGAAGAGCAGATGATCGAATTCCGTAACACTCTAGCTGATGCAGGATGCATGGTCTTCCTACGATTCAGTCGAGGCGATGATCAAATGGCTGCTTGTGGCCAGCTCGGCATGCCCGGTGATGTTCAGGCTCCACTACTTAGGGTGCCAGACCAGTTTCGGTCAGTTGTCAGCGTCTGATTTGCTTATGTGTTTTCACCACTCTTCGATCGATGTGTCAAATTCTTTGTTCTCCCTTGATTAGAGAAGTTTCAAGTTATACCTAATATTAAGGTCAGGAATCCAGGAATTGTCTCGCCGCAAGAAAATTTATGGGCACTTTCTTAGAAATTGCTTTCCAGATTAGTTAAATTCTTCAGTCCTGGAAGGGATTTTGTCCATGTATAGTTTGATTCCTCTCATGGGAGGATGATAATTTTTCGTTATAAAATAGTTTTATCTCTAGTCAGTAAACAAGTTATATGTCTAATCAAATGATTAATTTCTTAAAATACGTTGAATCGTATAACTATTGAACCATAGCAGTTGGTTTAAACGGAGGGAGCTGAATACTGGCCTTTCTGTTGAACAATAATGCTTGACGAAGCCCTTTTTGTGATAATTCAATTTATCAAATGGGTATCATATTACAATTTGCTTAATTCATGAGGGGCCACTAGATGACCCAAAACCATGCTACTATAGAGCCAATGGCTAAGCCAACAACTAAGAACAACACGATCACGATCCCTGCTGTCTCTGCATGCTGAAGCTGTACATTCTTAGGAGCCAAGATCATCAAAACGCTCGTGAAGTAGCCGTTGGTGAGACCCAACAAGCATGTTAGGATCGTCACTGGAATCTCGGTCCTGAAAAACTTAGGACCATGTAAACAACCCAGGAACAGGGGATAGAATAGCAGCCTTGCTACTGATGCACCTACAGCAACCTTCTCATTTTCGAGTAGATAGACCCCTGTCAGGGACTTGCCTATAAGATCGAACACATTGTACCCGGTAATCAATAGAATAGCATACCAATCTTTTAAGATTGCCGAGTGCACGTCTTCGGTGATATATCCAGGAAATATCGACAGGGTCACCACGTATATGAGAGCAATCCCAAAACCGAACCACTTGATACGCCCGACTACCTTCCACAACGTAGACCTGAATTGAGCCCCGGTCATGGGACCCTTCTCTTGCTTCTCTTCGATCACTGCTTGTGCTTTAAGTTCGTTGTAGTATTTGATGACGGGAAGTCTATGAGCCAGGTTGTAGAAGACGATGCAGACGACCATCAATGCGATGCCAACCATGAAGTACAGAATTGCACCTTTCCTTAGGCCGGTAGCGTCTTGCGAAAATGCGGCTTTAGTGATAATTCTGAGAAACGAAACAAGAACTCCTGCAGTGAGAAACTTTTCGTGTTACAAAATGAATCAAATACTACCAAGTAAACTAAGTTCACATGAATGTCAAGAGGATCATGGATCATGAGGTGCATGATCTCATATTAACCATGAGCAACACTATCGATGGTGATTAGAGACCCAAGGAAAACCAAGCAATGACCTAGTTCGTGTGGAAAGCCTCCTATGAACCAGAGGAACTCAGCGCGAGATACAGGTTTTGTTAAACCAAAAGTTATCACTTTGAAGCTTTCTCAATCCAGTGATTTGCATATCTATCAGCAAATCAGCAAGGTAAATACTTTAAAAGCAAAATGAGACTATCCCGATCACATTTCATCTCTAACATCAAGTCCAAACCTCACCTAGCACTTCTCGAACTAATGAAGTATTCAAATCCCTAATTTTCCATCTTAACAAATCCAAATCCCCAAGATCACAAACTAATTCCACAATCGAACCAAACCTTTATCCCATCACACTGAGATCAACAGACACAACATCGTCATTCTCTCCTACCTCACTATCACAAACATGACACAATCCCTAAACACCACAGTCATAGACAGTCCGGAGGACAAAATCCACACCGTCTTATTCCTATTAGGAACAATTTCATCAACAATAACAGAGAAACCGTTTCCTGAATACAACCCCTACACAATCACAAACCCTCAAACCCTCACCGGACGCCGCGGTCCCGGCCACAACGGCCTGCATATACCGCTCCGGCAACTCCCCGGCCGCCCCAATCAACCCACCCTGCACCAACGCATCCGCCAACCCACAAACCCCGACGGCCACCACCGTCACATAAAACCCACCATAAACCCCCGTCTCCCCCTTCACGTACACCACATCCATCACGGGCACGACCGTTAGCGCCACCACAAACAACCCCAAACCCACATTGATTCTGACAAAAGGGTTTGATTTATGGGAGAAGAGGATGAGAAGGAGGAGGGAGACGAGGGCGACGAGCATGTAGGTAACGGAGAAGACGCGGTCGACGTTGAGGGACGGGTAGAGGTACGTGAAGTAGTCGACTGCGGTGATGAATGCGTTCCATGGGAGGAGGAAGCCGGCGCCGAGGGTGAAGTGGATTATGTAGGCTAAGTGGTGGGTGTCGGAGGGGGTGGTTGTGGTGATGGTGGTGGTGAGGAGAGGGGAGGAGTCGTCGGCGGCGGGCATGGTGGCGGTGGCGGAGGAATCTTGCGTGTGGAGATGTGAAAACAGAGTGGAGCGACGTCGTTTTATGTGTGAGTCAGTGGGGTTTGGGTTTGTTTGCTTTTGTTGGCGTGAGGATTGAGCCAATAATGTCACGTTTTTTTGTTGATATTCTACGCTGTGGTCTTTCTTCTCATTCATTGGCTGTTTCCTCTTCAATGCTTATTGGAGTAGTAATTTCTTTTGTTTTATTCTATTTGTTATTTTATTATATTTATTCCCGAAGGACCCGAAGTGTTGCAAACCATGTGGTCACTGGGCACACGAGAGAACTTAATTATTGGTGTTCCATGCATGGCATAGGTAAATTTTTATTCTTGCAGTTGTAGATCTGAAATGATTTGATTATAGTTTTCATAGTTATGGAATGTACTTACTAATATTAGTTTGAAAAGCTCTTTTGATAGGGTTAAATCCAAAATAAAAATGACTAATTTCAGAATAATTTTTTTTGATAAATTTATTTTTTATCCTTTAGTCTTTTTTATTCTGAAATCTACCTAAGTTGGGAATTTTTATTCCGTCCCTAACCGGTCCCAAATCCAAAATAAAAATAGTGAGGGTTAGTCCCGTTGGATCTCTCAACATGAATATGATGACTTGTGAAAATTCTCTTGTGGCGTACCTCAACAGCGACGCGTTGCACGGCCTGAGTGCTTCGAAAAATGAGTAAAGGCCGCTACATCGACGCCCGGATGTAGTGCAAAATTAGTAAGGGTTCCAGCATCACGGACGGATGCGGTTAAAGAAGTTAGTGCAGAAAAATAAAGTTCGTTTAAGTAGTTGGAACATTGGGACTTTGAATGGAAAATTTTTAGAGGTAATAGACATAATGGTTAAAAGGGGGATTTATATCGCTTACTTATAAGAGACGAAATGGACCGGAAATAAGACTAAGTTTATTCAAAGTACGGGCTTCAAGTTATGGTATTGTGGTCAAAGTCGGATTAGGAATGAAGTTGGTATAATTATGCGTAAAGAGTTGGTAGAAAATATGGTTAGTATCAAGCGTTGGAGAGATATGGTGATTCTATTAAGGTGTTGATTGGGAAGGAAGTGATTAATGTGGTAAGTGCTTATGTCCCGCAAGTAGGTCTTGGAGAAGATGCTAAGGTTTAGTTTTGGAAAGACATGGATGAAGTAGTACAGTCAATCCCTGAGAGGAAAAAAGTCTTTATTGGTAGGGATTTAAATGGACATGTCGGTGAGGACAAAGATGGTTACTCAGAGATTCACGGAGGATTTGGTTTTGGTAGGAGAAATATAGAAGGAAGAAGTATATTGGATTTTGCTATGACATATGACTTTATAATTGTCAATACCTTCTTTAAAAAACGTGAAGAGCATCTGATAACCTTTAAGAGTGGTTTATGCAAGTCTCAGATTGATTACTT
>JAOVYX010004034.1:0-10553 GCA_035668315.1 Drosera spatulata
GAAAAAGAATGCGCAATGTGTCCCTCTTCAACGAATTTGCTACCAGCTTGAGGAGATCTCTTTGGCGAAATAAGGGCCGATTCTGTCTCATCGCAGAAAACTTTGCCTGGTACTAATTCACATGAATTTCTGGAATGAGCCTTTCTAGAAACATCTGCACTTTGCAGTGCAGGAGCAGGTGAAAAAGGTTTGCTCGGGGATTTAGCAGGGAGGATATTTTCTTCAGGAGAGGCAGTGCTCGTTCCCTTAGCGATTTTGACTAAATTGTATCCACTAGGATCAGAAGATACATGATTCCCATTGATATGTGTAATCAAATCTGAGGATGAAGATTTATCAACCTTGGATCCAACATGCCCAGACACTGGAGTCTCTTGCTCATCCTCATCATCCTCATCAAACAAGCGAATAGCTCGTCTTTTCTTCATCAAATCAATTTTATAAATACCCATGGAAATTTCGTTTTCGGTATGGGCTGCATCAGAGACTACCCTGAGCTCCTTACGTTGACGCTTCACCGAGGGCAAAAGTGCTTTGCCACCAGCAGCATGAAGATCAATATCAATCCCCAAACTAGTTTTAGAGATAATTCTATCAGTATTGTTCTCCATTTTTCCAGTAGCAATAGAAGCGGAAGCATTACTCTCCCCATTCTTCAGAGCTACGAGCCTACTTGAATGATTCACAGAATCAACATGCTTCGGCTTGACTAGGACTGATCTTTTGTTCTCATCAAAAGCAAGCTTGTCAAGGTCTAGTTGGCCACTCTTTTTAAGATTGGAACGATCACCATCAGCATGCCCATTGGATTTGATTGCTACATCCTTCAGAGAGTTAGGAGCATCCAATTTTTTCCTTTCAGATGTCAGGTTCTTTGCTACTTTTGCTTTCAAGTGCTCAGATATTTGGGTGTTTGGAGAAAGTTGTCGGATACCAGATACAATTTTCCTCGTCTTTGCTTCTTTTAGATTCAGACTTGAATCTAAAGCTTCAGTTCGATCAACAGAATCTTCAAGTTTTCTCTTTGACCCAATACCCAATTGGCTAGACTTCGATTTGTGGCCGTTTTCTGACAGAGAGATAGGAGATCTAATACCATGTTTCGCAGCAGGACTCTTAAGTGCCTTATCCTTATGATTGAGCTTCACTTGAAGATCAGAGCAGCGCACCAGCTGAGATCTGACATCAACTATTTCATTTTCCACTGCATTATCCACACCTTTAGCACTAGAACCATCAGAATGGATGGCTTTCTCAGAACCGTCTAAGTTCATTTCTAGCAACCCTTCAAATGCTTCACATATCTCCTTCACTGCCTGAGCAAAATACCGAACTGTTTTTCCTTGACACCGAGCCAGCAATTTACTCTTTGACTCATGAGTAAATGCCTGTATATCAGATGGGGCAACGAATGCACTGCAAAAATCAAAAGAACCATAAGAGGAAAAGAAAAGCAGTCGAAATCAGTCCTTCACAAGCAAACTTTTCTTCGAGGAAAAGGAAGAAACTTCCACTCATCATCAATAGTAATGCCCTGTTTGAATCTAGAATAACCAAGAAGTTTCGCTGACGTTCTTGAGCAACTTTCTTCTAACCTTTCAGTTGAAAGAATTATTTTAGAAAAATTGCCAAATCCATTTCACTTGAGAGGCCGGCAGGCCGCAGATATCATCTCTTCACAGATTCCCTAGAAAAGGTCAGACTAACAGCAAAAGATACAAATTCATATGTTGCAATCTAAGCTGACAGCTAATGTTTTTTTAGCAGCATCAATACTACTTGAGCCAAGAGACTCAATTAAGCATTACTCCATTCAAGTTACAGAAATCAAAGAGGCTAACCAATAAAGAAGCAAGAACCATTAGTAGAAGAGGAGCGGGGTGAACTTTATTGCATCTACCTGAAGTCTTAAGCATTGCAAGGAGGCCAGCAGCAAAGAAGCATTAATCGCAGGGTGAGAGGGATTGGACACAGAAGTGTTGACCAACACATGTCAGTAATAGTTTCTGACGATATACTCTTGGCCCTCGATAGCAAAATGGTAATAACCAGGAGCCCCAAGTACAAAAAGGAGTATGGAGAAAGGGGTGGTTACATTCAGGAATCAGGATTAAGGAATGGTTCACATTTAGTCAGCACATGAAGGTTATTCATGCAATAAACCTTCTGCTCAAGAGATCGCCATCAGAAGGAACAAAACACAGGGAACTCCTTGAGATGGTAAAATAATAAAATCTTAAGTAAATATATTATTCAAATCATTATCAGTACGTAAATTTATCAATTAACATGGACATGGTCCATTAATATAACAAAGCTCCAAGTATTTCATCCAATCAATAGCCAGAAATTCTCGTTAATACCACAGTTTACAGCAAGATTTCTTAAATGCCGGACAAGTTTTGCTATTAATGTACTAACTATAAGATTAACCTTAAATAATTTTTAGTTATTACAGGAAAAGTAAGCGTAAAACCAGCCAATCGGCCATCTCAGAAGATGGCACGAGTAATCCCGCCATGCCACAATCACAGCTTCTCTTCCTCTGCCTGCCACCACTAATTTCGATGTAAGCAGCCAACTCCAACCATGACCGACCACATTTTTTGCCACCAAACCAACAGTGCTCCACCAGCCAAGCCACAATAGTCTCACCCTTCAGCAACTTGTCTTCTCAAACTTGCGAGTGAATTCATCAACAAAATAGAATCTTAGACTTCACCTTAGTGGTGCGTCATGTTTTACCTCGTAGTTTGAAGCCGATCTAATCAAAGGTTTACTTATGAAGTAGCTATTTCTACAAAACAAGAGTATATCTTAATTGCAGCATAAGCCGTAAATTTTTTGGCATTTCAAAGACTAAAACTTAACAACTCTGAGAATATCATTTTATCTGAAATTTATGAATCCGATGTTCAAAATAAAAGATTTCTACCATTCCTCATCAATCACATAACAAAAAGAGAAGGAAATTTGCACACAAATTAAAATCAAGTAGTTAGTGGCACATGATTACTCCACAAGACTTGATATATTCCATTACATGCAGTCTCCTCAAGATATCAGCATATACATAGCACAAGTAAAATCACTCACATTTCTTGTGTGCCGTAAAACTGAACAAAGTATTTCTTGGGGTCAGGAGTTCGCTCCCAGTCTTCGGGTCTGCTAACCTGGAAGTTCCCCGAAAAGACGTGTAAGTGAAGATATAAACAGCAATGGACCATGTATGCACAATGACTCATTATAAGTAATGCGGCTGCTTTCACATAAAAAAACAAAGGCAGAGTCACAGCGGAATTTTTTAACGAAAATCACGACTACAACCAGAAGACATGATATTTCTTAGCAAAAACATAAGAAAACTTATCAGTTGCAAGATAGCCGAGATCTCGATAGTGACTTGTTACCAGAAACAGAGGAAGGACTCAATAGTTCTGTAGCCTAGTCAAGGTTCAATAAAATTACATGACAGCGAATATCAATAATACGTAGTAGACACTGCTCTCCCAGGAATGTAATCCAGAATACTTTCACAATATGTAGGAAATCTCTTCGAAAAGACAAGTCATACAAGATATATCTTCCAACGTCCAAAAGGCGAACTGCCTGATGAAACACAGAGACATATACAAATCACCCAAAAAGTAACTTTTGCGTACAATGAATCTATATCAGTATCATCTACATCAACCGTGTTTGCACATATCATGTAGGGTGCAGTTGTGCACAAGCATGGTTGCCCCATGATACGATCAATATCACATCACATGCATACTACGAGACATACAAGAACTAGCACTACATTGCTACTCGTATTGCTACGTATGATAGGCATCCCCAGCAACATTCCTCACACATCCCCGACGTATCCGATATAAAATCCTCTCACAGAACAATGCCTACATCACGAAATCTTGTTCTAAAAAAAGCTGAGACCTTGAATCACATAACACAAGCAATCCTACTCCAACCACACAAAAAATTAAAAAACCCCTAATCAGGCAAACACTCATCTCAACGAAGCCAGAATTAATAAGCAATCAATAGTTCAATTCCCAAGTGAAAAAAACAAGAACGCAATTGACAAAACCTGAAACCCGCCGATCAACAAAACCCCTAAACCCATCAATACAACGACGCATATCCCAACTAGAAGAATGATAATTATACCTTAGCAGGCCAAGCAGGGAAGCCTTTGACCTTAGCAAGCACGAGATCCCCCAAACTCAACTCCTTCTCAGTCTTCACTCCCTTACTGGTCCCTCTTTTCCTCGTCAGAGCCATCGAGGCCACCAAAAGTTCAATTTTTACTCCTCGAATACGGAACAATGCGTGATCGAATCCAGTACCAATTCATGAAAACCCTAATTCGCAGCTCCCAGGGGACAAGAATCCGAATCCGAAACCCGAATTGAGATTTGAAGGGTGGCGACGAAGGGTGTGGCCGGAGGTGGATTGGATTGAGGGAGAGGTGACGGCGACGGCGGCGGCGGCGGCGCAGGGCGGAGCTTAGAGGAGAGGGCGGCGACGGGTTTTGGGGAAGGAGGAGAATTGCTGTGTGGTGTGAGGGTGTTTTGGTAATTGAAGAATCCTTGCGCCCCAATTTTCACTGCTTCATTATCTGGGTTTGGTTTTTCGATTTTACCTTATGTGGGGGGGAAAATATTGGTAACTTTCCTTGGTAGGACGCTAGGACTACGAGTATCTGTTTATTGTTTAGCGTAACATGATTTCATCTACAGGGAGAAAGTAATATACTTGCAGTCCAAACTCCAAACAACAATGCTCACCTGATTTTGTTACACAAACATAAATTAAATAAATATGTTCTTTGTTTATCAATAAATTCCAAGAAAGTGTTCAGTTGAGTTTGATTCCGTTGTCTTTCATTTTTCATGTTTCACCTTTCTCATATGATACATGAGCCAAAAGCAATGACTTTCCAAGTTCTAATCCATCAGTTGAACTTGCACATCACACTCATGATAGGCCAATTATCATAGAATCACATACATGAACTTTGTGCACCAAAGGAAATCGCGTCAAGCGGATTCTACGAGTCAAATCGGGAAAGCTTTCACCAAAGATTAACTAATTCACGTACTCGTCACCCAGCTGGATAAATGCTACAAGCGTGAACCTTTTCTGTGGTAAGAACAGCACACGGGAAAGCGATCTGGCACTTAACTCTCATGTAAACATGGAGCGTCTCTGAGTTCTATAATATGATGTTGAAAGGGAAGGAATCATATCAGATGCTAAGAATCAAGAGCAATCGGAGGAGCTATGGAACTAAAGGGAACCAGATGTTCACAAATTGTCTGTCGATCAGGACAGACTTTAAATAACTAAGAGAAATCAAGCACTGTGCTATAGAAAGTGAGTCAATAAGTCTCTTCTACCTATCAAATCTCTCCTGGACAGTGGACTAATGGTTAAACCAAAAAGGTCCTGGACTGATGAAAGCGTGAACAAAAAACCCAGAATAACATGAAAATCAAACGATCCATGACGGAATAAAAGAGTACAACGATTACAGTGCTATGGAAGTATATCGCGGGCATAAGATTTAGTTTTGCTAACTTCGACTGCAGGATGAAGTACCATAATAATGGCTCTAAAACAGTGAGGTACCCTTTCCCTTCTTGTCTCCACCAATCTCAAAATGTTTGCATCTCTGTCAGAGGATAAAGAAACAGATTCTCTCAGTTGATAGAAGATATAGAAGGAGAATGCATCCAAGGGAAACAAAACACTAAACGAGGCATCTACCTTGATAGCATGCTGAGAAACGTGCTTGCAGGTCTGACATTGAAGCCTCAAGACAATCTTCTTCGTAGTTTTAGCCTACGCAGTGGCATAGTGAAGGTCAAATTCAAGTTAGTGACATGTTTAATGAAAATGTACATGCATTTCAAATAAATAAATATACAGTATAATATATCATCTCGATTTTGACATACATTTTTAATCAAATTATGCAATAAACAGAACTTATTGAATGCTGCATTTTGGAAACAAAGCTCGAATTAAAGAAAGACATTCACCTTCTTGTGGAAAACTGGCTTCGTCTGCCCACCATAACCAGACTGCTTCCTGTCATATCGGCGCTTACCTTGAGCTGCAAGGCTGTCCTTCCCCTTCTGGGTGACCTTATGGACCGTATGTTTTTTTGCATTCCTTGTTCTTGCAGTATGTCTTCTTTGTCTTTGGAACGTTCACCTGCAATACACTTCATATCAATAAGCTACTCAGCAAGAAAACAGTTCAACATAGATTTGAAATGTAACGAGATCATAATCACCCATGTCTTGCAACAAAAGAAGACACATTATTCATTAAAAGAGTGACTCGCATCCACAAGGGGGAAAAGGCCATGGCCATTAAAGGGTAAGAATGATGTCCACAAAACCATCTAAAAGTTGCCCGTTGAAAACACTTGCCCTCAGAAGTCCAGAAAAAATTTCATTTCTTTAGGCTAGCATGATATGAAAGAATGCACATAGAACCACAAAACGATCTCAAACAGAACCATTATATTTTTTGGCCTTCTACCAGCAAATAGTAATAACATGCGCAAAACAAGTAATCAACTTTTATAGAGGTAAGTTCAAGTAATAAGAAGCTGACTATGATCATGAAATACCAAAAACCTTATCAAATCAACAAAACTATCCTGGATTCCGAGCAATACTTTAACATCTGACAGATTATCCAATTAAATAAACTATCTCCTTAAGATTACAACTAACAGCTTTTAACAACACTTTTCCCTTGCAAAACCATATTCAAAGCTTTCTGGTTTCTAGAACAGAGAAACACTATGAATCTGACGTGCAAGCAACTGGCTTTTAGGATATATACAAAGAAGTCCGTACACTACATATGTAATGAATCCTCATAGTCATAGTTCACATACAGGCACGGATCTCAACTTCATGGTAAAAACTAAGAACTCATATGTTCAAACCTCCGCCTCATTTACATGAAGCAGCTTCTTTGCTCAGACTAGCGATTGCTAATACATCCGAACGAATATCTTCAGCTTATTCACAACTTAGGACCTTGGGGAAAAAAAGGCCGGAAGACTATATCATTGGTCCCATGTTCCGTTCTTCCTCCAAGTAAAATAGGCCAGTCACTCACTACCACTTAGGACTATAACGAGAATCAAGTCTACCAGCACCTCTAGCGCTAAATCAAACCTTTTCAGAGTCGTATCAACAACCATGATCACCTAATTATCATTGTCAAATCACATCATAATATCAGAGGCCCAAGGACTTGGCACACACCCTAAAAACCTACAACTCACACCTCAAAAGCATCAGACTCACTCTTACCTCATAACACTATCCCCGACAATCAACAAGTCGACTAATCTATGTAATCTCACAGATAAACAATATCCATTGATTGATAGAGCAAAAAATGCACAACCTCGTCCCAGATAAATTGCGACATTCACTTAGAAAGCGCCTTTTTCTACACTTCCAGCGAGAATTTGCGATTATGATCGTTGCAATTTATTTTTGGATAATAGGGTGAAAAATCGCGAATCAATTACAACAAAATGGTTTGCAGATTTCAACTACATCGATACCAATTAACAAAATCTAAACACAGAGAACATATCAGGGGGAACGAAAACAGGCGTACCAGAATTGCATTGCTGATATTGACCCCAAAAAAAAAACGGTAGGTACAGCTAGTCCGTGAACAGCCAACCATCGCACGGTAAAAATTGGTCGGCGTGGAGGCCGGTTCAGTGCAGAGTTCCAAGATCCGACGAAATGGGTTAGGGTTTGGTTTGGGAATTTATATGTTTGAGTTCGATCGGGTCGGGTCAGGGCTCCAATGTTGATGTGGTTCACTTGGGCCTGAGCAGTGTAGAGAGGCCTGAGGCCCGATAGAATAAGGTGGAAACTTCATTCCCGAGCCTACCCTTCTCTGTGATTTTTTTTCTTTGTTTTTTTGAACTTTTTATGTTTGGGATCAGCATATACATCATCGAAGTTTACAAGTTTTTTATTGGTTATCGTCATTAAAAACTATAGTAAAAAGGGTTATCCAATATATAATAAAATGGAAAAACGGATATATATCATCACACATAAGTTTAACTATATGTTGTTAAAATTAATGGTCAAGATTAAAAACTGATCAACAATATGTTTGGGGATATGAACCAACTTAATGATAGTGGATCTATTTATTAGTAGTTCTCATCACAAGATACATCTTTCTATTATATTGTAATCTTGATCTTTGATTTTAACTAAATACACATAAAGTTATATGTGTCATGATATATATTCGTCAAACCCATAATAAAATAACACATAGGAAGAGATACATCATACATTCGAATATCAGTAACAATGATGATATCATGGTCATTTGTTTTTTAAGAAATCTTGGATATTACGAAACGTCAATCGATCTATAAATCACATATAGTTCCCTTTAAAATCATCCCTTCACATTCTATGGAACATAGTACTTCGGTTCAAAAGTCTCTAGAAACTTACACCGAAGATTAAACATGGTAACAAATGAAAATTACCTAATGTACCAAAAACAAAGTGAAAATGGAAAAAGAAAACCCTTAAACCCTCGCAGACAGTTTCGTTCCTCTGTTCCGTCCTTCATCCATCGTCTTCAAAACAGAAAGGGAGTGCACCTAAACTGAAATTTAACAAGTACACTTGGAATAGAGGTATTTGATCAATTGTTTTGTACTCTCAGTTTCACATTGAGTGTCAAGTAGTCAAAAATGAAATAAGGATACAAAGACATTCAGTATCTAACAGTAGATGAAATGTGATTTTCTGCAGCCGCAAATCTGCTGTTCTTGGAGTCTCCTGTTGGTGTTGGATTTTCCTATACAAATACGAGCAGTGATGTCAAAAAACTTGGAGACAAGATCACTGGTATTCCTCTGCTTCTGATCTCAATCCGAACCACAGATATATGGCTATTGTCTATTCTTAGTTGGTAACTTCTTTGTCAACTGTTTCTCTTTTGTTTGGCGCAGCCGAGGACAATTATATATTCCTCGTCAACTGGTTCAGAAGATTTCCGCAGTGCAAGTCCCATGACTTC
Organism: Drosera spatulata; assembly: GCA_035668315.1. Classification (NCBI taxonomy): domain Eukaryota; kingdom Viridiplantae; phylum Streptophyta; class Magnoliopsida; order Caryophyllales; family Droseraceae; genus Drosera; species Drosera spatulata. Next base: position 9,109 of record JAOVYX010004034.1, read on the forward strand.
TATATTGCCGGAGAAAGTTACGCAGGTAACTAAACCAGGAAATTCTATAACATATTTCACTATGTATCCTTTCAAGGAAGAACATGGTCGAGGTAGTGTTGATTCCTGTAAAATTTGTGTCTTAGGTCATTCCGTGCCAGAACTTTCCGAGTTAATCTACGACAACAACAAGAAGGTGTCCAAGGACGAGTACATAAAATTCAAAGGCTTCATGGTAAATTTCATCTCCAGCTTCGTATATGACTTGTTTACATCTCATCATCAGATTACAAGACTTCTGTTGATGGACACTGCAGGTTGGGAATGCTCTCATGGACGATGAGACCGATCAGAAAGGGATGATTTCATATGCTTGGGACCATGCCGTTCTATCCACTGCCGTGTATGACAAAGTTCAGCAGAACTGCGACTTTGCCTTGGAAAATGTCAGCAAGGCGTGTACCAGCGCCCTCAGTGAATACTTCAGCCTGTACAAGATCATCGACATATACAGCTGGTATACTCCGACATGTGTGGAGAGCAGCAACAGCTCCTCCAGGCAGCGTACAGCCATCAGAGGCATTGCTCCCCACGTGTTTTCTAAGTTTGTGAGTCCTCAAAGTTCCCTGCTTTATTCTTCTGCACATTGCTAATATTGTTGTCTAACAGACAATGGTTTTGTGTGGTCTATAGCTGATAGATTGTGAAATTTGTGAATCTTCTGCAGCAAGAGTGGCACAGGAAACCAGCAGGGTACGATCCATGTGCTGATGATTATACGGAAGCATACCTGAATAGACCGGACGTCCAGGCCGCTCTGCATGCCAATGTCACCAAAATTTCATATGCATGGACTCACTGCAGGTAGAAATCCAAATCTCATGAGCTGTAATGATTTGTAGTTTTAGGACCCATGTGAGTCTATATCATCTAGTATGCGGCCTTGCAATCTACTGTGCTCTTTGGTTACAAAACGGGACGATTCTCATACAATTTACTCTTATAAAATAACAATCAGACGATCCAATCAGAACTTTAAAATCAACTATAAATTCCATTGAATGAGATCTAATACAAAAGGAAAAAAAAAATAGAAACTTTGATAGGATGGTGTCATCATACGGTTTTTAAGAATACTCTCTATAGACCCTTTTTGTTGGAATTATTTTGTCTGATAGGACTGGCATCATGCGAAGGAAGCAATTCATACTGACCATTTTTAAGTTGCTATGTCGAAGTTTCACGACTAGTTGCATACCAAATCTAGGAAAGAAAGCCAAGTGAAGTAGTTCATCTTTGAATAGGAAAAGGAGTACAAAATGTAATCAACCGGTTCATGTTTTACATGCAGTGATGCTATTAACGATTGGAATGATGCGCCTTCTTCGCTGCTCCCCACAATCAGAAAGCTTGTTGATGGTGGAATCCGTGTATGGGTTTACAGGTAAAGATCACATCACAAGTAC
>JAOVYX010004035.1:0-10551 GCA_035668315.1 Drosera spatulata
AGCAAACATGAAGGCTAGAAAATTGGAAAAAGAACTATCAGCACTATAATCGCTTACCTGGATTAGCAATGGCTTACTTTCTCTCAATAGCATCTGAAACTTCTTAGGAGATATGAAATTAAGATCCTCATCCTGACTACCTGAAACATAGTTGTTCTTTGTAAATTCTTTAACATAAGAAAGCTCATATCATTTGCCATCGTTAGATGGAATCCAAGCTAGAAAGAAGCAAATCAACAAAGACTTTCACTAACCAGAAGATCCTACGTCACCAAGTAAAGGGAGCTTAACACTAGTAAAGATTTCTCCTGCATACTGCTGCTTGGTCTTTTCCAGAACATCCTACTTCCGATGAAGTAACAGTTGGTCATAATATTTAACGGACAATGAAAAGAATCTAAAAGCAGAAATACTTTAAGATGAGGTCAATGTCTGATCGCAAGCTGAATACTCACAATATGCTCATCGACACCAAATAGGTCATAATCTCTTTTCCACAGAGGGTTACTCAAGAGCTCAAAAGCATAACGTGACTGCAAGATGAAGCACATGTTAAGAGCATCAAAAGCTTCAAAACAAAGAACATCAACTATACATCAAATAAAGTGGCCGATGGCCTTCGATGCTGTGGAAATGACGATGTCAGTTAATAGGGATATATTAAACTGCTGAGTAATAAGTATCAGTGTATTAAATGTGAGTAGGCCAATTTTATCCGGTCAAAACTACGATCGTGGAACCCCATTAATTGGGCAAAGTTATATTAAATAGAAATGCCAACATCTGAAAGAGTCTTAGAGTTGAAAGACATTATCATTTAATCATTCACTACACCCAGCATACCACTGAAGACAAAATGGTAAGAGAAAAATGCTTCAGGATCTGAAACTTCTATGCTAGTGGAGGCCACAAAAAGACGTATCACCAAAGGCTGATATCGCACAAGTCATAACATAAATTACCCTGCTGAGAGAGCATGCTAAGAAAATCAAATCTTTATTAATGAAAAGGAAAAGTTTTTTAAACAGAAATAATCTAAGCATGAAACTTACCTTGATAAAATCAGCAGTAGCAGGAAGATCAGTCTCTGAATTCCTAGAAAACAATCCAATATCAAATAGCAATGTCTCATAAATTATCTTCATCTCTTAAAAAGTTGAATTGAAGGAAAATTTGGTTGCATAAATTTCGTAAACAGAACAACAGGAGCTTAGTTTATCGAACAACAACACAAATTGAAATACAATGTCAGGAAAACCAATACACCACACTTAGCATAGTTAGTACAGTATATGGTAGATGAAATGATTGTCTGGCGGTCACCGGATGTTGGATAATAAACTATAAATGTTTTGGCGAATAATCAAAACAACACCGACAGAGCCATCATCCATTCATATGAACAACAAAGAAGTTCAAGAGAAAGTACCATTTCGACGAGAGCTTCTCATACGCCTCCTTCACTTGCTCAATCGAACTATCCGCACGAATCCCCAGCACTAAAATCACATCAATCAACCAATCAACCACACACAATCAACCCAAACAACATATTCTCACATTCTCAATGCTACAACAAATCCCGCTCCCTAATCCAATTACATAACTAAAACCTAACACTCCCTCTTTCTCACATAAATCCTGAAATGATACAAAAATGATGATATTCAACGCATATTTCCAGACACTTGATTTTACAAGTGAACTATATAATTTCTAAATTCAACATATACTTCATTAATCCAATCACTAAACTAAAACCTAACCCTCCCTCTTTCTCACATGCATCTCCAAACGCTACAAAAATGACAATATTCAACACGTACGTCCAAGACACTTAATTTTACCATTGAACTATATAATTTCTAAATTCAACATACGCGTCATTAATCCAATCACTAAACTAAATCCTAACACTCCCTCTTTCTCACATAAATCCCGAAACGATACAAAAATGACAATATTCGACACGTACTTCCAAGACACTTAATTTTACAATTAAACTATATAATTTCTAAATTCAACACATGCTTCATTAATCCAATCACTGAACTGACACCTAACACTTCCTCTTTCTCACATAAATACCGGAACGATACAAAAATACAAAAATGACAATATTCAACACGTACTCCCATACACTACTTTACAATTCAACTTTACAACTTCAATATTCTTTTCGTCACGAGTATAACAGTTACGCTAGCGTAAGAATATGGCACGAGGAAATCACCATCGTAGTGAGAGGGCGGAAACGAGGAAGGCAAAACGACGAGCTGAAAGAACATCGAGAGAGCGAACAGAGTCAACGGAATCCAGTAAACTTTCAGCGCCGACAGCAACGGCGATTGCTTCGCCGCCGTCGAATTATTCGGCAGCCGCGGCGAAGGCGGCGGTGGTGTGGTGGATTCCGGCATGATCGGGAACCGTCGGCGGCGTTGAGGATTGTGTGTGGATTCGAAGTGATGAATGAATTTGAGTTGATTTTTTTTTTGTTACTGTTACTAGAGAAAAAGTACGAATTGATGCTGGGAGTGTTTTTGACTTGTTTTTGATTTGAACTTATAAAAACAGTATTTACTAGATTGGGTTGCATTGGGTTTTATTTTTTGAATTTTGAGATATGGGCAAGGGGTGAATCTTAACCAATACTCTTTCCAAAAAGAAATTGTTTTAAAACTATTTCATTTTTGCTTCGTGTGAATAAAGAAAAAGAAAAAAACAGAAAAAATAATATGATGGATTGATATGATATAAAATATTTTCTCCGTTTTAAAAACAAATATATATTTTTTATATTTGATTGTCCCAAATAAATTATAATCTTATCACATTTGGAAACTTTTTTCTTATAAAAATATTTATATTTTTTTATTTAATATCACATCAACTCTTTGTATTCACACAAGTCAAAGGGTAAGACAGTTTTTATAATAAAACTCAACACACACATAAATTTTCATGTTAGATCAAACGATTATAATTCTTTTGGGACGAAGGAAGTAGATGGTAGTGGTGTTTCGGTGTTTTTGTTGAAAAAAAGTTTCCCAATAAAGCAATGTTATAATTTAGTTAGGACACCCCAAATAATTGTGAGAGTAATTTAAAGGTTTTTATGGAATCCAATTTTAACAAAATTTAACACATGATGTATGGTTTGATTAAATTATGCCTTTTAATTATATCGCGAGATCACAAAAAACTAATAGTCTATTCATTTGTTAGAATACTCCTTTTATTCCATAAAAATACTCTCCTAACTTTAATGAACTTCGTTCTTATAGTTAATAATGTCCGATTGTCCCGTAATCAACGCCGTATAAAAAAATTTCCTTTGTTCTATAATTCTTGTAATAAGTGATCGGGCATCAGAATTTATGTGCATGTGTTGAATTTCTTTGTAGAATTTAATAAAAAAAATATTTATTTAGTGATAATGGGGTTTATTATATGAATTACGAGATAATAATAATAAATTAAATTATCAATTTTAATCATAAATCAATTTAAGTTTTTCTAATATTATTAAAAATAAAAATAAAATTTATCAAAATACATATCATTATAATTAAATTATAATAAAAATAATAACAAATTTACGTGAAATAATACGGAATCATCCCAAATTAAAATTTATCTACATAAATCCCGAGAGCGTTGCATTGGAAGGGTTTGTATGTGATTCCGGTTCGCTGCGAGTACCGTCCAAAGACCCATTTTGTTTGCTTCCCCTTCACCCCAAACACAAAACAAAAGGCCGACGAAAAAGATCAAAATCTCACGAGCCCTCATCGCTCGATTCAATCATTCCACCGCACACCCTCAATCATCATCATCATCATCATCGCCTCCGCCTCTCTTCTCAGGTCAGATCTCTCTATCTTATTCGCTAATTAGTTTCAATTCGATTTCGATTTCGATTCGATAGATCGTCGTCGTGATTTTCCCCGATTCGGTTGTTTATGTAAAACTTCGGTTTCGATCAGCGAGGGTGTTTTAGGGTTCGAATTGGGTTCGGATTTTTTTGAGTTATCTTTTTAGTGGTCGTTTTGATTTATTATTTGTGCTCTTTGATTGTGTTCTCCTTGGTCTCATAATGTGTGTGGCTGGATAATTGTGTCATTCGGATTCTGGCATTTGTGTGTAAATGTGGCGTCCTATCACTTCGTCTAAACTTTTTTTGTGAACGTGGAGGAAAAATGATAGGTTCATTTGTGTAGGAATATTGGTTTTATAACGAGACGGCTATCCATGATGGGAGTATCTGGGTGGTTGTTGTTGTTTTCCTAATAAAATTTGCCTAGTGTTAGAAGCTAGAAGTTTGATACCAAATTAGGGTTTGACATAAGGTTGAATGGTTGATTCTAGAGAATAAGTTTGGTTCGTTTGATCTGACACTCCTGTAAGTGGCATTGCAATCACAAGATCGATTCCATTTAGACTATACCGGTTTAATTAACCGATCCTGTTATGTTCGTTGATGTTGTTTCTGAGTAGCCTAACGAACTTCTCTTCCCCTGTGCTTATGCGAACAAGCCATCTGCTATCGTTATCCACTCTAGTCTGCATCTGCGAGGATGTTTTGAGATATAAGAAATATCCTTGTTCCTTCTTCTGTGATCCCGTATTGAAAGGAAAAGCAAGAATGGAACACATCCTTCATATCCAAGTTTGCTAGATTTGTTCAGTTTTATCTTTTATGTTGTTGTGCCCGTCTGCCTACTTTCTCAGGCATCACGTTTCAATGAGTTCTAAGTCAGAGTGAGGTAGAACATTAATCAGCAAGTTAGGGTTTATTGTTACATGAACCTGTACGAAGCTTAAATCAGCACTTGATGTGTGTAGCTTGTACTTTGTGGGGCTGTGTGTTTGCTGAATTATAAGGAGAAAGGCGTTTCGACCATCTCATTTCTATCTACCCCTTACTCTATTAACCTGAGGATTCTTTAACCAAATATGTGCTCTCCTTGGCTAAAAAGTTCTCCCTAGCAATGTAATGCAGCTGCTGCTGCTTCCTAACAATTGTGATGCAAGTCTTATGACATAGTAGCATAATAACTTCACTTGACAGTTAAATCCAATATATATAATCTCAGGTTCCTAGTACCACACTGTTTATTTAACTTTTCATTCTCTATGAATTTCAAGATATCGTGTTTTGTGTCATGCCTTCTCGTTACACAGACTTCATTGGTTCATATTATGTGTATTGTGTGTAGACTAACCATTCTCTGTTGTTACTTGTGGGTCCAATTATCGTATAATAGTTGTCCAGAGTTTGGTGTACCGCAGTTATATCTTCTTTTTATTTATAGGGAATAAAGGACGCCAAAGGGTGAATGATGGTGGGGCAAACGAGTTCTTGGACAAGCGCATTGCTACACATCTCTCCTTATACCTTTGCTTCCATAGGGATTGCCATCTCCATTGGGGTTTCTGTCGTGGGTGCTGCTTGGTATATCCCCTCTTTTCGTGTAGTTGTTTGACTTGTATCGATTATGGAGAAAATTTCTTTTTCCCTTGAACAAAACTTGTCAGTTATGTTATGTGGCAGTTGTAAAATCTGAGTGGCCTTTTGCATTGCACAGGGGAATATTCATTACAGGAAGTAGTCTCATTGGTGCTGCAATAAAAGCTCCACGTATCACCTCGAAGAATCTTATCAGGTAAATTTTCCTTTGAGGTTATTTTTCTTAATATGATCTATACTTTGTATGGATAGTCCTGCATTGCTGGTGTTATAATGTGTACATATTAGTTGAACACTAGTCTTCATTTGTTGACACTGGATTTGATGATGCCATTTTGGGAACTATCAGCATCTCTGAGAGTATTCTTCATTTCTTGTCGTTTGCATTGATTTGTTTAGCTGTTGAAAGATATGTAAAAAAAATTTAAAAAAATCTTAAGAGTAGAATGAAAAGAGACAAATAATGATAAAAATACAGACGTGGACTAATACTTAGGAGTTCATTTTGCACCCTGTGAGGATTGTTAATGACTAGCACAAGTAGTTGGTGTTGCTTTCTGTCGGAAACTGTCCCTCCAAGATGATGTAAAACTATTCCCGTAAAGGTTTGATCTGGTTTAAAATCACTTCTACAAATGGATGGCGCTCTTGAAAAGGCCTTTTGGTGTAATGTTCGATATTTTTTGATTGTTTTAATCATCTGCTGCCGTGGACCGTAGTTCAGAATGGGAGATGATTTATGTGCTGATAAATTTTGATTTCTATCTTGAGGTGTATAAATTGATTATTGGCTCATTGAGATTTTATGATGACTGTATTCGTTGGAGCATAGAACATGCATTCTGATGTTGGCATTGGTGGTGATTGAAACTATAAGCTCGTTGCAGATGCTAGATGGGGATAAAGGAGCTTGTTTAAGTTCGTAAACATGACTGTTTCTGTTACTATCTAGATGGGATAAAGCATTTATTTATTTTTTGCGTTATCAATCAGATAATTGTATTCATTGCTCCAATTCTGTGACATGAATATACGTGTTGCATTAGCGTGCCTCTAAATCCCTCCCTTTTCTTGCAGTGTGATATTCTGTGAAGCTGTTGCTATCTATGGAGTTATCGTGGCAATCATACTGCAGACCAAGTTAGAGAGTGTTCCAGCGTCCCTGCTATATGATCCAGAATCAATTAGAGCTGGATATGCCATCTTTGCTGCAGGGATTATCGTGGGCTTTGCCAACCTGGTCTGTGGGTGAGTTGCTGCAGCCTTTCATCTTAAACTTTATCCCGCCGCTGTGGGAAAATCTAGGAAAGCAATGCCCTTTTAGATGCTTGAGCAATGATGGCACCATTTTTCTTACATTTTGGATCTAATACACATCCTTCATGTTTCATCCGGCCCAACAAAACCTCATGGGCATGTTTTGTATCACTTCTGTTTCTTGTTTTCTGTTTTCGTTTGACTGATTGATGAAACAAGATTGTTTGATATCATTTTTTTTCTTTACACGAATGAAACAGAGACAGAAAACAGAAAAATCAGAAAAAATGATTTTCTGTTTTGGTTTCATATTTCATCTAAGTACAATATTCAAGATTCCTTTATACAAAATCATTTTATTTTGTAAAGTTATTTTGATTTTTCGTTATTGGTTTTTCGTTGCTGTTAATGGTTTTTGTTTCTCCAGTTTTGAACCGCAATACTAGATAGCCTCCTCAACCTTTTGAATATTTGTTTTAGTATGCATGCGATTTCAACTTTTCTTCAAGTATTAGTATGACTACTGCAGGGTTTGCGTGGGCATAATTGGAAGCAGTTGTGCGCTATCTGATGCACAAAACTCCACCCTATTCGTGAAGATCCTCGTCATTGAGATCTTTGGTAGTGCACTTGGCCTGTTTGGTGTGATTGTCGGGATTATCATGTCGGCTCAGGCAACATGGCCTACTAAAGCAGCATGAGCTTACCGAAAATTATTCTTTGCTGCTATCTGCAGAAGCTCTTGGCTTGCCTACCTTTTCGGTTATCTCTAAGATGACCTTCTCTTGTGTTTCTTGGCTCGCAGCTGCAATGTATGTTTAGTCATATCTTATTGGCCAATTTCTCTGTTTGTCTTTTTTTTTTTTTTTTTTCCCATGACTGAGCATAGGAAACTGAAAATGCGAGGAGATTGCACTGTGGACGGTTTATCGGAGATTGTTTTATGTCTGCTGCAGTCATGTATCACGACAATGCTCTGTCGATATTTGTGTTGGATATATAGACGGATTGAAAAGTAGAAAATCATTCATTTATCTTTGCAATGCGTACATTGGTACTCTGGTTTATGCTACCCCATCATCGCGGATCGTTTCATCATCTATAGATCGTTGGGTCAGTATGACTTTTCACACATAAAAAAAGAACTATGTGGAAGTGGACAAAGATGAGTCCAAATTATCAGTTACGTGTGATGTGATACTACAATTTAGTAGTTGCGGAGTTAATCCAATAATGTTATGATATGCTTTTGTGGCCGTTTATGGACCGTGCGGAATTTCATGCTTTTCTAGCTCTTCAACTTTAGGTATGGTGACAACATTGTATTATGTGCTTTTTTCAATAACTGCTGTTTATGGTACTTGGCACTCTTATTATTCTCCACGTTTAATATTCACCTTCGGTTTTCTGTTGGTCATGATTTTCATGCTCGACGAACAAAAATGATAGAAACAGTCGCTTTATGATAATCATTCAGAAATCTTTCTCCTATCGTATTTATTGTTTGTAATAGGAATAAAATTATGTGCATCTCATTCATTGCAGTCCATGACTAAACTATCTTGTTCCTCATTGTATTCTTGTTGCATTTTTATTTTGTGATTTCTTAATTAGCTATGATTATAGTAATCAATATGTCGTGGCGTCATTAACCAACACAAAAGTGACTATATATGTGCTATCATATAATCCCGAATCTCATTTTTATGGATCTATGGTTATCTATCGTACGATTTGTATTACACATAGCAGTACAGATTAAAACTTAGGCTTGTAGAGCAAGGATTTTCCGTTCGAAACAAGATTAAGGCGGCGCTCGACTAGAATGGTCCATCACATGGCTAAACTAGCTAACATAAGAATCAATCTAGAATGATTTGGATTAGCTTAACCAATTGTGATGCTAATCATATCGCGTGGTCTCGGACTATCCACAAGATGTGGCCCTGATCTTGATCTTTCTGTGTGGATGTTAGGTTTCATTTGGGATAACGATCCATCGCGATGATGAATTATTAGTAAGTACAACATTTAAAGAGGATAATAGGCACATTGTACAGTGTGACCCCAAAAACTTAGGGAGAAACTAGAATGGTCCTGCGGTATAGCAAAAGATAGCTTAGATGGCATGTTTGAAAGTAAGATATTTAATAACTTAAGGCATTATTATTGAAAGATCATGCCAAGGGCATATACTTTATTGACATGGTCATTTCATGTCAATTAAGAATCAACGAATCTGTCTTTAATTGACATAATCTATGATTAACCAAGCTCACATAGATGATATTGTCATTATGATCATTGATTTGAGATTTAAATTATACTTCATAAACTTGGACGATTTTTAAAGATTTTTTTTTCTTTTTGTATTTTAAATTAATCGGTATCATACATGTCGAGACATGATTGGATTGATTCAAAGAACAAAAATTTTATGATAGCATAGAAAAGGAAAACAAAAGGGAAAAATGAGGATAAACTTTCATAGTCATACTCATAGGCATGGGATTGATGTGAAGATCGAATAGGAACAAAAATTACTCATGAAAATCAGTTTCATATGGAGAGAGTGGGCCAAACACCAAACTCTATCAGTTTGATAGTGCAACATACTTGCATTTATTTGGGATAAAGATGGTGAAAGAAAAGGGGAAGATGGGAGATTGCAACAGCAACTGTTGAACTTTATTCTCAATGATAATCATACAAGGTCCTGAGAGCAATAACATGAAAGTTATTGTCCAAAATCATTAAACCGATGCAAACCAAGATCAAGGAAGTAGAATAGAGGGTTATTATCTATCCGGATCAGATTATGTCACCTATATAAATATGAACTTGTTAGATATATATTATTAGATTTTTTATTAATTCAACTTTTTAATAGAATTGATTTATCGACATAACTAAAGAATTAGATAAAATGACATGGTGTGATAAATCATCTGTTGATTCCTGAGTCATTGAGCCAAAACCGTCACTAAGTTTCCTTTAATAGCATATTCAAGTATATTGTTAAGTCTATTCATACCTACAGAGATCTAAATGAAACAGTAACAAGCCAATGATTTTGGCCTATGTATTTATAACTATATACTCTCGGACTTTCAAGACAACAGACAATGCCATAAATTTATGCTCCTTGCAACTGACAGAAATAGAATGAAGAGAGAGAAAAACATCACTTGCATTTGAATCCAATATATGTCATTCCTTCATCAACCATCAATCTTATTAGTATAACAAAAACTATACTACTAGTAATATGGAGGAAGATGGAGGTCGCATGACCATATGAATAAGCTTGGTTGATGATATCCGACATATACAAATCTTTATAAGATTTCAGACAGAATGAATTGATACTTTGATGAATGTAATCTGTAAGGTTTGAATTGAACCGTTTATATGAAATGATCATAATTTTAGATTAGGCATCGAATCAAAAGTATTGAAACCGCCTTATAATGAGCAATGGTCCTTCACATCTCATAATTCCTTTTCAGTATTAGGTATGCCAAATTTCACAGAGACAAAACCCATGATAGAAAACTCGAAGAGGGATTAAAACAACAATAAAATTTCTAATACACACCATCAATATTTAACAAATTAACATCAATTCACTATCTATCCACAATCATTAAGTTAAAATCTATACACAAGGACCTAAACTATGAGAAGAAACTAAAAAACCAAGTTGAATATCAATTTCCTTTCTCCTCAATACTCAATTTTTCACCTTCTTCATCATCTTGATCATCATCTTCAATTCCAGAATGAATCAATGTCGACTAGCCCGATCGAGCTAGACGGGTCTC
>JAOVYX010004036.1:0-10550 GCA_035668315.1 Drosera spatulata
TGAATAGAATACGTAATAGTTTGTGTATTTGCAAAACATACGTGAATTACAAAATAATAGTGAAGCGTACGAAGGCGCACGTAATATCGTAATATACGTATTTGAGAACGTATAACGTATATAAATATGAAAGAAATATTAAGTTTGAATAAAAATACGTAATAACTTGCGTATTCGTACAAAGTACATAAAAACTTGGAAATAGTGGAATATACGTAAAAAAAACGTAGTAACGAACGTATCGTATTTGTACTGTGCAGGAATTGAGACGTAAACTCTTTTTCCCCTGACTTAACGTAAACAACCCGAGACTCACATAACGAGATAACGTTTAAATTCCTGATTTTGATGGTATTACATGTTAATATGCTAATTGTACACTATCGCGTGGTGAGTTGTTTTACTCTGTGCGCTTTGGTGTGTGATGATTATGCATTGTTACCCGATGATATCTATGATATGGGTTGATGATAGGTGCTGGTTGCTAAATTAATGAGCGCTGGCCTACGATAATGGGTAAAAGCTTATGGATAATTCAAGCTAATCCTATAAATGATATCATGTTAAAAATGAACATGCAAAATAGGAATGAATTCATGAGAGGTGAGGTTAAACTCCGAATTTGTTAATCTTATTGAGTTGTTACACTGTGATTTGGTGAAGATGTCATGTTAAACTGTGCAGGGATGAGTAGTTGTGACTAATCATCTTATACACATAGACAATCCTGTGAGGTTGTTAGGTTGTGGGGTATCTCGTTGTAAGAGACCCTTGGACATCGTTATAGGTTGATCCCCTGTTTCGAGTGACCCCGGACTTTATGCTTCTAAAAGAACCTATGGATTTACATATTTAGCCAAGGTTACAGTGTTAACAAGAGAGTGTCTGTGGTCTGTCATGTATGTTAATCGTATGATTGATTTTGTTGTGGTTTCAGGACAAATTGTTCTCTCTTTCTTTCCTTTTTGTGCTTCCCCTGAAGAGGGGGCCGGCACGTTACTGAGCTCGTATAGCTCAAGGCGTTGCTTTTCTCTTGTTTCTTTATTTTCTTACTTTTCAAGTGCAAGAAATGAGGAGGATTATTGATTAAGATCTGATTTATAATGTAATATTGATATTTGGGACTTAATTTTTCAGTTTCTGTTGTCAAATGTGTAACAAATAAGTGCACTTGTGGACAAAGATTTCTGATGCTTAAACTGTATATTTATTTAAATTTCATTCTGTGCTAAGTTAAGTTGAACTGTCAGGCTAAGGTTTGTGGGACCCCTAACGGCAGTAATGCCACGAGGGTTTTCAGAAAAAGACTTGAAAATCGGGGCGTTACACTAATTCAATGTATGAGAATACTCAAGTCACTACAAGCCATGTAAATATACTTGAACTAATCAAAATTAAAAGCAAATAATTAAAGTACTCTACGGTAGTCAATCGCTACACATGATAATCTGTTAATTCTGGTATCTGATTAATTACAAACCTGAAAATCCTGAAATGAACAAAAATGTTAAAAGATATTTAATCCAGATAATCTTGGGATTGAGATAGTCATGTTTTTCTGACTAGTTAGGGAGAAATGATTCATTCTGGAGTGGTTCATTTCTTTCGCGTGCACGCAACGGTGGCTACAAGTCGGTCCATTTCTTGGACATAAACCATCCTGAGATACTGTAGACCCACCTGTTAAGTCCTAGTATGGTCTACCTAACCTATTAGAGGCTTCCTATTTCCTGAAACCGTTCCTATATTCATTCCTGATGAAATTATTGCGTGCACAAAAGACTTGAAATAATACATGTATCCTGTAAAAGATCTCGTAATACTTGAAATAATTACAAGTAACGTGCTTCCAAAATTCTGAAATATAAAGTTTCTAATACCTGTGCATGAATCCTGAAATTATAAAATCCTGATATACGGGTGTATGAAACCTGAAGTTATTGCCTCATATACTATTGTCTGTCGTGTTATATATTGTTTGCTGCATAGGGTCAAACACGTATATAATAAAACGTGTTAATCCCCTATAATTAACATATACCCTTTGTTACTAAGCTCTAAAAGTCACGGTTATATGTTCGGTTACAGGTTGAAGAACGAACTGGGCGGAGTCGCTTAAGCAAGGGAATAAGCGTCTTGCTCAAACAACATCATCTTGAGGTTCTATTGTAATAATTTAGTTGTTAAGACTTGACTGGGATGTATTCGAGACAATGTAACGTTTATCTTTCTGCGCGATTTTCAGATTATTATAACATGAGATTTGTAGTTTATATTTCTGTTACCTTAACATCCTGTTTCTTGTCGCCTTGTTATGTGACGTAGCGATGGTAAAACCACATGTCACGTTTCTATTGACGATAAATCTTGGGACGTTACAGTAACTGGAGTCCACTGATTTAATCCAAAGCTACAAAGACTATCAAGGATATAAGTGTCTTGTTCAAACAACAACATCCACTAAAAAAACAATGTCATAGCGATCAAACTTTTTTTTGCCGTCGCTAATTAACAACGAAAAAAATAAAGTCGCTAATTATATTTTGCGATGGAATAAAATATCAATCGCAGTTTAGTTTAACGACGAAAGATAATATGCAGTCCCCAACTAGGGACGGAAATTGAACTTCTGTTGCAAACTCCTGAATATGGGCACGAACCAGATCTGGTTTCAGACTCACAAACACAAACACCCACTTCCAGCCACCTCGCCCCCACCTCGCCCCACCTCCTCGGCGACCTCACTCCCACCTCGTCTCAGCCACCTCACACCCATTCTACTCCACCCCATCGTCCCACCGCCGTCTGCGCCGGCGACCTCATTCTCACCACCCAGCCACCTCACACCCATTCTCCTCCACCCAGTCGTCCCACCCCCGCCTGCGTCGCCTCACCTGCTCCCACCACTAACAAATCTCACCGGCTGCTCCCACCCCCATTGTTAACTGTGGTCAGTTGAATTGCACAAGGTATATTTCTAAAACCCTAACTTTAAATGTTAATTTATCTTAGTTTAATTTCGTGTTTGATGCCTTGTTTAGAGTATTGGACATGGATTTGATGATATTTAGTTGAGTTTGAAGGAATCAGAGGGGTCGTAGACATCTCCGTCCCCGCCTTGGACAGCCACCGTCGCGGACGCCTCAACGCCATTAACAGCCAGAAAAGGACGCCTCCCCTGCCACCAAGCTGCTGACAGTAGCCGTAGACATCCACCATCGGAAGCCACCATCGAAAATCATCAACTATAAAAGTTGAAAACCCTATCTTTTAATTGATTTGATTTTAGTTTCAATTTGTGTTTGATTATTCTTATTTGAAGCGTTGTTTTGGAATTATTGGGTGTTGGAAGTTGATTGATGATCCTTGGTTGGTTTGACGAATGTTGGGTTGATTTGGGTAAGGGTTTTGCATAAGCGGATGGATTTGATACTTGTATGGATCTGTCAGAGTCTTTTTTTTTTTTTTTCTATGTTAATGTACTTGCACATTGCTAATGGATATGCTGATTTTGATATCGCTGAATTGTTGTATTTGTTTGTTTTTGTTGTCTACGTTGATATATTGTTGATACTATGGGGTTCGTGCTTTGACATGGATTGGATTTTGTTGTGGTGCAATATGCTGGGTTTTCCTTGATGTAGACACACTCCGTTTAGGACAAAACAGTGGAAGGGTGGTGGTGGTGTATCCCCTGCTGATGGGGCGACTCCACCAGCGATGCCTCCGCCAATAACTCCAGCTCCAACACCTATTGTTAAGGATGATTCGGGTTTTGAGTCGGTGAATGAGCGTGGGATTGGTTCAGGATCCGGTTCTAGTCCATTTAGGCACATAGAGGTACGGAGGTCTGTGGTACCACGGGTTACTGGGGTTGCTTTGTCCCGGATTAGTCCTTCTTATAGGTACTATGAGCCGCCTCAAGTAACCCTGGAACAACAAGCTATTATGTTTATTGAAGCGCAGCTAGGAGAGCCTTTACGGGAAGATGGACCGGCACTTGGAGTGGAGTTTGATCCCCTGCCTCCTGGTGCCTTTGGAGCGCCCATTGGTAATTCTTGAAACCTGTTCTTATTTTGACTCTTTGTTTCAGAATGCTGCTCAGCTTTTAATGTAGTTGCTTGGAAAATTTGTAGTCTTGGTTATTTCCGAGTTATCCCTTTTGTCAAGTTTTCCTCTGCAATTCAACGGCAATTTTGTTCATATGCTATGTTATGCTACTAATGCCCACAAATAAGAGATTTTTTTGTTTGTTTTCCACGACGATTGTTTTGAGTTTAGTCTTGAATTGCTGGTATGATATTTTAAGTTATGGTCTCAAAGATGTATTGGGTACGCTATCCCTCGTTTGTGTGGTCAATGAGGTATCACTCTTGTGTTATGAGTAGGAGCGTGTTACTCTACTCTAGTAGCTATTGTTGGGTAAGATCAAAAATGCGGTATTGATCGAGACTGTACATGGTATGCTGGTCTTAGGTAAAGAAGGAAGAAAATGCACGAGTACAAGGAAGGATGAGAGTAAATGTGCTGTGATAGTGGCCAATTGAAGCCTAATGTATAGCTTGTGCAGCTTTCTGATTTTGATCTGCATGTCTCAAGCAGATATGTCTAGCTCTCTGTTGGTTAACGTTCTGCTATTTTTTCCCCACCTTTGCATTTGTTCGTGGGAGGCATGGTTCTGAGGTCCTTGCATGTGATAAAGGTAAAACTAGAAGTTCTTTTCATGAAATCTTGTTCTTTGTTTGCAGATACTCCAGTGGCTCCTCAAAACCAACGTGGGCCAGTTTATGACTTCAATTTATATGAGCGTTCTGATGCTAAATTAATAAAGGTACTGCCTTTCCTTTATTTTCTCCTTTACTCTCAGTTTAATGTCAACTCTTGCTTGATAGGAACTCAATTGACAGTGTTTAAGATTTGAAACCTGTCAGGAGACCTAGTTTTAGTTTGAGTTAGGGTCCTTCAGCATGAGCAACACTTGATAAAATGAGACTTCTAGGTACGATGAGGCTCCGCCTTCAAGATCTTTTATGTGAGGGTAATACTAGGACAGATAAACATCTCACGAGTGTATTAATTAAGCTCAACTTCTTCAGTTTTTGGCACATCCTTTACAAACTGCAGGATACAAATCAGAGTTCATGATTTTCGTCAACACTCTTATATACTTGCTAATTGTTAGAAACTTACACATCTATACTTCACTTATTGTTGAATGAAACTGATCTACCTGAGCCTATTAGCTGAAACAGGACTTTATGCAGTTATGTATTTTTGGTTTTTATGGTATCGATAGAAAATCCATCAATCTCACTATGTGTTTCATCTTTCACAGATATCTTCCGTTGTTGCGAGGAACATACATGTTTTCCCTGAGCCTTGGCATTTTGGGTGGAAAACCTGGTGCCTCTACGTATATTGTTGGTGTACAAGATGACAAAGCATTCTACCTCGACCCTCATGAAAATTAGCTGGTATGAGTAATTTACATTATCGTTTCTCTTCTTCTTTGTCATCTCTCTTTTTATGTATGTTCAGTTGGGTTTGATCGTATATAAATCTAATCGGCTCTAATCATGTGGAAGCTTTTTAGCTTTTTTTTAGTGTTGCTAATGGCTATTGGTATTTTTATGACTATTAATTGCATCATCTCGACTAGTTGGCATAGAATAAAAGGGATCATCATATCATTTTAGTTCATGTACTCTTATGCAAGTGGGTTTTCCTTTTAGTTACGATCTTGTTGATATGGTGAAATGATGAATAAAGGCTTTGATATAATGTTTATAAAAGAAGGTTTTGATATAATGATTTGATTTGCCTCTATGATTTTCAGGATGTCTTGTTCGACGAAAATGATGTGGAGGTTGATACTATATCATGGCCCGTGGTAGCAATCCGTTTGATCGGCCTACTCACCATCCTCGAGATCCATCGTCTTTCCCCGGCGTCGTCGAACAGACCATTGCATTTTAGGTTTTGTTGTTGGAATATTATATGTTAGATTTTTTGGTTATTCGGACAATAGTGATGTACAACCTATTTAAATGCGATTTAAACGTCGTTATATCTTTCATTATATTGATGCTTGTTTGTAACTTAACCTATAAATTTGGGTGTTTGGTAGCATGTATGTAACGGGAAAGCACGATTTTCAGCAAAAAAATTTCCTCCAGATATTAGATTTTGCGACGGAAATCAGTTATCCGTTGTTGAATTATGAAACCAGGAAATAAGAGTTTGCGACGGATTGCACTAGGTTCCGTCGCTAATTAGCGATGACAACTGTACATCAGTTGCTAACCTTTGCCCAGCACGGTTTGCGACCATCCATCCGTCGGTCGCTAATTAGCGACGAAAATTCAAATATCCATTGCAAAATCCATTTGCGACTAGACTATAACCGACAGCCTGTTTACGATGGAATTAACGACGGATAGAACTGTCGTTAATTACATGAATTTTTATAGTGATCTTGAGGTTCTATTGTAATAATTTAATTATTAAAACTTGACTGGGATGTATTTGAGACAATGTAACGTTTATCTTTCTACAAGATTTTCAGATTATTGTATCATGGGATTTCTAGTTTATGTTTTTGTTACCTTAATCTCCTGTTTCTTATCGTCTTTTTATGTGTCGTAACGACGGTAACATCACGTGTCATGTTTCTATTGGCGATAAATCTTAGGGCGTTACAGTAACTGGAGTCCACTGACTCGATCCAAAGCTACAAAGACTATCAAGAAACAACGAATGATCCCTATGGATCTAAGAAGGGACGTCGAGCTCAACCTTCCTCACAACAATTCCAAAAATACGACAGTGGTCACAATAGACCCAAGAAGGAATGTCATGCTCAACCTTCATATTATTTTCACAAAAACGATCAACGATCTAATAAATCCAAGAAGAGACGTGCAACGCTCGACTTTCACAATTCAAGGACACATATATTATTTTATTCGTTTTTCATTAATTCATATCACATAGATAGTGGAATCAAACTTTACGTTCTCATGTCCTTTTTATTTAAGTATTTAAGGGTCATTTTCATTTATTTTTTGAGAAGATATATATGTCATAATGGTGCTTATTCTATCCCGTTTCAATCCTAATACCCCACATCACATATCAAGCAAGTAAAACATTCATCACCGATCCTGATCCAAATGTCAAAACTTGTTATTATAACCCGATCCCCTCATAGTATATATTTAATACCATTTTATACATAAACCCCATGATTGAGCATAACTAATTGCATCACCACACCAAACATACGTACACGCAACACCACAAAGCCATGCCACTATGGGCAACATTAAAACAGTCTCCCATAACCTAATAACACGCAACCATGCATATCACAGTAAACATATCAAATCCAAACCCTAACTCTTCCCAAACATCCCCAACATACCAACCAAGCATATCGTCCTCCTGATGATACTCTCCTCATCATAACCACCACAACACATCATATACACAAATCATTAAGTACGAGACGGATCGAGAGGGGTAGGTTACCTCCCGATGTGTATCCCTTTACACGCAAAACAAAGAGAACATACGTAACGAGGACCACACCACTGTCGGGTCTATCGGGCCGCACTGGGTTTGTCGAGAATTATCGAGCCAACAGCAAGGAGCTATTGAATCGAGGTCGGGCCAGGGTCCCTGTTGAGTTGCTAGTTGTCGTCACGGTTCTTAGAAGCCGACGGTGACCGGTTGGACACACTCGCCATCAATTGGATCCATGGGTGGTTGTCGGATCTCGCGAAGAGGGTTCTCGAGATGATTGCACCTTATTTTCGACGTGGAAAAGCTTCGACTGAGTTCTTGGTTGTTCGATGAGGCCATTGCCAGCCAAAATCGGGGTGTTTGGTGGCGATTTCAGTGGTGACACAAGATGGAGAAGCTTGATGGTTTGTGGAGTTGACAAAGGAAGCTTCGGGGTTGCGTTCGGGCTTGTTGTTAGTTGGGCTGACGTCACCTAGACCGAGGATGTCGCCGACGACTAGGATGATGGCGTACGGTGACAGCCACCGATGTTTGGTGGGTGTCGATGATGGTGGTTTGATTTGGTGTTAGGCGAAGGAAGATGAAAGATAATGGTGAGTGATGGTGAGATAAATGGACAAAGGCAAGTCGGCTGACTGCTTGCATGTCACACAAGCCACTTCACAAATATTTCATAATTTTTCCCTCTTTAAATTTTGGTGAGATTATTATTTATTCAATTTTCGAAATTTTGATCTCACGATAATTAATTTGTGTTAATTTAATTATCCTAAACATAATGATATCATATCCTAATTAACAATCCAATATTTATCGGATAAAAATTATTAACCCTAACTCGCAATATTTTTTACGTTATAACGTTACTCGTTCGTTATATTTATTCGCAAGTTTATTTTGTATGTACTTTATTTATATTTTAAATATCAAAATTTTCGAGATATTACATATAACAAAAATATTAGTGCCGAGTAAGAGGAGGAAGTTCAGTGAAATGCAAGAGGATGATTATGATGCTCTACATAGTGGTATTCGACTCAACCTTCTTCTTGAAGGTCTTGGGTTCGAATCCCGCTAGCCTCAAAATCCATGTTGGCCACGCCCGTTGACTTCGGTCAAAGCTTTACCCGATGCTGGTGGGGGGACGCCTTATCAGTGTCCGGGGGATTAGTCGAGGTGCGCGCGAGCTGGCCCGGACACCCTCGTCACCAAAAAAAAAAAAAAAAAAAACAACAAAAAAAAAAAAAAGAAAAAAGAAAGAAAAAAGAAAAAGGGATTTGCGCAGTTCAACAATCAGAAGAAATATTTTGAACTGATATAACAACCAGGAAGTTCAGTGAAGCAATGTAACAAGCTTACCGCAAAGTCAACATACATAGCTCATAAATGATGAAGTTTATCCTCTTGGCGCTTGTATTTGTGCCAAGCATAAAATCGATGCCGCAAATCTGGAAATACTTCTGCTATTACTTTAGTGATTGCTCCATCTTGATCAGTTATAACCGATAATGGTTGTTTGTCGAGCATATACTTACGGGAGTGTTAGAAAACCCATTCAAATATCTTTGCAGTCTCATCTTCCAATAATACGACTGTTCGTTTCCCTTTGTCTTTCTGGTTGCCTCATTCTTCTCCCTCTTTCGAGGGATGTGGGGATTTGAAAAAAAGAAAAAGAAGAAGAAAAGAAGAAAAAAATTGAAAAATTATGAACGACGTCGTTTTAGCATGGTACAACGAAAGTTATTAAAACGGAGAACGAATTGATTATCGAACTGTTATCGAAATCGATAAATTGAAACTGATCGAATCGATTATTAAATGGTTCAGTTTTGGTTTACAAAATGAAACCGCGATTTAAAACTGAACCGTTTAACCGATGATAAATCGATTAATCAAACCGTTTATATATCGAACCGTTTAAAATTAATTATCGTAGTTATTTATATAAGGTCGTGAAGCTTAAATATAAAAAATATTATATTATTTTAAACCTAAGATAGCCTAATATCTTTAGTATTGTGGCTATTGTCTTTGCTTATTTTGTTACAAAATGAAAATAAAAACCTTTAATCATATTTTTTTTATTTTTTGTCTAATATTTTTTTATTTTATTAATAGGAAAATTATTTTTTCATGTACTTTTACTATAATCTATATTGTTTTTTTAACTCGATATATCCAATTTATTTTTACAAATATGTGTAGTTATAATTTATAGAGTTATTTTAATAAATGATATATAATTATCATCACGAAATATATAAAACGTAACCATATGAAATCGTTAAAAAACCATACTAACAAAAACCGTTAAAAAATCAAAAAAATCAATGATTTTGAATTTCAAACCAATTAATAAATGATTTGGATTTGAATTTCAAATCACTTAATTAATAGATTTTGATTTTAAATTATAAAAATCAAAACACAAAAAAAACTAAACCCAATAACCCGATTAGCTGATGTAAATTCAGCTTCGTAATCCCGATTAAGAGAAGGAGAAAACCCAGAAGGAGTTACCTGAAATGGAATCTGTCGCCTCAAATTTCCAGGTATTAGCATTTTCTCTTCGATCGCTGAAAAAATTGGGGAAAAATTCCAATCTCTGAGTCGCCGGAGACCACCGGAGAATGGGTGGAGATCGCCGCCAATTATCACCAGCGGCAACCCTGTATTTTAGCCGGAGAAAAAACCGTACGTCTCTCTTTCCCGATTGGTAAAACCCTAGATTTCCTTGAAAGATTGAATGAAGACAAAGGCACATCATAGATAATCCAGTCTAGCATTACGTTTGGAAGGATACGATGCAAGTAATGTTATGAAGATGATTAGGAGATGTCCACAATTGATCTAAGATGTATGTTTGTGAGTCCAAGCTAAAGTTTCGGCCACTTCCTTTCCTGACGTGCATTCGGTGGTCCAAACAAGATATCCAAATAAGAACACCCGCGCTCAAATTCAACTATTCATTCCAAAATGGTTAAAGCGATGCGTCGCCTATACATGTGAAGTTTATGGTCCCAAGT
>JAOVYX010004037.1:0-10548 GCA_035668315.1 Drosera spatulata
ACAGGTCTCATGCATCATTCAAACATCACACACATTCTGGTTATAAGTTATAAGATCAAAATCTCATGATCCAAGCAGCCTAAACGCATCAACACATCCCTAATCCACAACTACTCACACATAAACATCAAATAACACATGAAAACCAATAAAATGAAGCACAAATAGATTCTGGTCATTATCAAAGCAATAAATAGGATCTTTACAGAGCTTAAAGGCGTTCCAATGCGTATCCAAGGCCTAAGGTGAGAGTATAGGATGAAAATTGTGTTTTCAACCCTAGGGAGGGTTTAAATAGGCATAGGAACGAAACAAGATTCATCGGACGGCCAAAAATCCAAATCCTGCAAAATCTGCCCGTCGCGCCCGCACCAACTTACTGGAGCGCCCGTGCCTGCTCTGAAGGGTGGCGCGCCCGCGCCTGGATGAAGTCGCGCCCCCGCCAGCTCTTTCTACGGTTTTAAAACATCAACTAAACATAGCAGATGACCTTCAAAAATTCCCTAAACTTATACATAGCATCTAAACACTTAGATCTAACTAATCGTGGTGAAAGTTTGCTGAAAAGACTCTCGAAGCACGTGAAATGGCGACGAAACGTGAAATGCACCTTTTCGAGTTCTTGGATTTCCATTCTCTTCATTGTTCTTCCTTTTTGCTTCAAACTCCATGCCAATCTGCCATAAAATATCAACACACAGCAGTACCAACATTTCAAGACAAAACGACACTAAAAATGCAATTTAGACAATTTAAAGGGAATAAAAAAAAAACGTTTAGAATAACGAAATGATGTGTGATTTCATACACATCAAAATTCTAATCAGATCAAAAGGAATGGAATGCCCAAGGCATAAATTCATTATTCACAGTGTATGCAAAATCTCTATCTTTTAACCCATAAACTTCAATCAACTCCTTATTTTAACAAAACTATTTCTAACTAACAAAAGATATTGTGTTTGTTCTATGTATATCTAAGGCACTCAATTCTCATTGAATAAACATCACCGAATAACACAAAAGAATTCAACGAGATACATACCCACACCATAGATAACACAATCGGACAAACAACAACAATAAATCAAGTTTTTATCCCATCAATTATAATCGATTATAACATAATCGAACATAGCCACAAAATCGAACTACACGAATTATACTTCACACGAGTTATTCTCCACCCATCAAGAATCCTGATAATCACAATAACTTAATTGATAGATGTTTGTTAGATTAATTTACGCTCCAAATAAATCCGTAACTCAAATATCAATTAATCAAATATATATTTTTATATTAATTATCATATTAATTGATATAAGATGAACATAAATATATGGGATATCTATCATCTCTTCCTTACAAAAACAAAAAACTTACAAGGAAATTTGGTTAATTCATCGGGGGCTTCTAAGTTAAGCCCACAAAGCATGGGCGGACCCAACATTGTTCCCATCGCATTTCGCTGCGGCGATCTTGCGAATACCAAGCATGGCGAACTGAGACGATTGGTTGTTCTGACACCTTCATCCAAAAGGTGATTTCTCAATCCGAAGGGAACGGCAAGCATGGAGGAAAATCTGAAACCTAAATTAATGCCAAAGGTGTGATGCTTCCTTTGGCGGGTGCGCCATAATTGATTACCCACTCGACGAGCGCTTATAGATCGTGGTATTGCCATATAGGAAAGCTGCCGCATCTGTGACGGCCAGACTGAAACCCTAACCCATTTGTTTCGGGAGTGTCCTTTCTCAACGTCTGTCTGGAATTGCAGCTCGATTGCCAGGGTACCCTTGCAGGAGGGATGGTCTTTTAGAAATTGGTTCTTTGCCGCCATGGGCATGAAGAACCGGAGGAAGCTCCGTGATGATGTATGATGTGTGGTACAATCACAACCAGAAAGTCCATGGATCTACCCCTTTTCCCACGATCTTGATCCATCAGAATGCTAAGAAGAGGCTAGCTTATTATTGCCTTGCCATCGTGGTTCCAGCTTCAAGCTTGCAGTTAGCTCCTAACCATGGGGAGACTAAAGATAAACGTCAGCGTGGCAATGAAGCACCCTAGAGTGTTGAGCCTTGGGGTGGCCATTTGAGGTCACCAAGGGAAAATCCAACTGGTTGCAGGAAGGAATGCTGAGGCTTATGTAGATCCTATTGTGGAAGAAGCTCTGGTTGTGCGATTTTGGATTGGATATGACAAGTTCTTTGGGCATGGAACAAATAGTTGTCGAGACGGATTGTCAACAAATATCACATATGCTGGCCAAAGGCAAGACAGATTTGTCACTTCAAGGTGCCATAATCCAGGATTATATTGTTCTCCCTTATCACTTCAGTGAAGCAGATTGCTCTTGGACTAGACGTAGTGCCAACCGTGTAGCTCACGAAGTGGCATCGTTAGAAGCTGAGTTTTACTGTAATGTGCCTTGGAGTCCTATATATCTTAACGATCTCCACACTGAGCATATGTAACTCGAAGAAAGAGCAATAACGCTTTACCCTATTAGGCTTTATGGAAAGGGGGAAAAAAAATATTATCCTTTTCTAAATTCTAACTTCATGTGTTTCATGATATGATTGACTTACTCCTATTATGTGTCTCTTTTCTCAATTAAAGTTAGGCCTCACAACCTTTTACACGTATATACTTGTACATAGCTATACAAATCAAATACATTTGACAAAAAAATAAGTCCTCGAAGCAAGTAATAGAAAACTCCAACATTGCGGTCATAAATGGCTCTATATCAAATTCTTCGAAATGATCAAAAGGCAAAACTTACATGTCTTAATACATGTTTATTCTGTTTTAGAGTCACACAACAAATGCTATTATAATCAAAGAGATTTTGGATGAAATGCCCACAAAACTTGCTAGCACGTCCATGGACAAAGTGCAAGTCTTCAAACAGTTGAAAATATAACAATATCGCATTTCGTGGGGATCACTAAGCTTTGTTTCCATTAATGGATTTATATATAGAGGAGAGTTCTTATTTGGACCAGATGTAGCTTGTTGCTTAAAAGCCTTTCTTGATCCAAAGAACCCAATATCTGGTGATGCATTGCCCTAGTTAAACCCTCTACCAAAATAGGTGCTTCAGAGGTCTATGGCATCATTTTTCGTTCATCGGTTCGGATTGAGCTTATTCTTGGTAGGATTGGTTCTCTCGAGCAGCGTGAGATCAAGTGTCGGAGTTGGATACTTTACACCGACCACATGGAGCCTGGCTCATGCAACGTTTTATGGAGATGAATCAGCTTCCGCCACCATGGGTTGGTTATTTTATTCTATGCACATCAGATACATCATACGTCTCCTTTAAGAAGTCATAGATTACTAATTACACAGCATGAATGTGTCACTTGATAACCGCAAATTTATCATTAGGTACGTCACATTGTAAATTTTGATGGGCTCTTTTTCCAAAGTACATGGTCGAGGCTCATCAACAAACACTTTAGACGGAAATTGTTAATAGTTCGTCAGGGTCAATACTTGCTACAAGCAATATTTCACTGTTTTCTATCACAGTTCTTCATCAAGTGTATGGAAATCATTCACAGGAGGAGCATGTGGGTATGGAAACTTGATCACCAACGGATATGGAACAGCGACCGCGGCTCTGAGCACCGTTCTATTCAACAATGGGTTCGCTTGTGGGAACTGTTATCAGCTCAAGTGTGTTACATCACCATGGTGCTTGGCAAATGGACCGTTCATCACGATCACCGCCACAAACCTTTGCCCGCCCAATTGGTATGAGAGCTCTAACGCTGGCGGGTGGTGCAACCCACCTCGAGTTCACTTCGACTTGTCCATGCCCATATTCTTGAAGTTTGCTCAGGAAAAGGGTGGCATTGTCCCCGTCCTGTATAGGAGGTAAGATCATTAATCATTAGAGGACTCTAAAATTACAGTGTTGGTAACTAAAGTTGATTTTCCTTGTGATATCTGTTGGCTGCAGAGTTCCTTGTGTCAGGACAGGAGGAATCCGATTCTCGTTCCAAGGGAATGGGTACTGGCTTCTGGTGTACGTTATGAATGTTGCAGGGGGCGGAGACATAGGCGAGATGTGGGTGATGGGGAGCAAGACAAGGCAATGGATCAGCATGAGCCACAACTGGGGTGCCTCATATCAGGCCTTTGCAACCCTAAGTGGACAAGCTCTATCTTTCAAGGTCACTTCTTATACCACGAAGGAGACAGTGATTGCCCTTAACGTTGCTCCTTCGACTTGGAGCGTCGGCATGACCTATCAGTCCCTTGTCAACTTCAAATTGTAATATGTTAGATTGTTGTACATCGGTGGTCTGACCGTGAAGATCATTGTCATAAAACGATCCAGTTTGGGATCTCTTTTCAGTCTTTGATTCTCTTGTTTATCTAGCAGCTTTTCCTTTATGTGATCATCATTTTCAGATTATAATTGTGATAATGGTATGAAAATATATTATAAGATGCTCTAACACTTGTGCATTTCTTTCCTCGCTTCTGTTCTCTGTATGCTGCTCGAAGCTTGTGACTTTCGGGCACGTAATTTGCTGAGCACTTTCAGCCTCACGACAAAGATGAAGACCTCGCTCAAATTTAGTGGCTGCTGACCTAAGAATAGATCTCAATTTTACCAAACAAGCACATTGTTGATACATCTGTCCTGCCTCCAGACTACGCTCTTCATTTTGCTTACCTCGATTCTTTTTTCATCCCTCAATTGGATCTGATTACGAGCAACCCTTCTATGATGTTCATGAATATGGTCTTGCTTGTGTTAGGTAAATGTCACTCTTACTTGTGGAGCCTAGGTCTTAAGTATGCAATATACTTGTTTGTGATCTTGTCAGGTGATATTTCCATGTGTTTTGTCTACATTATTAGTGTTTACTTAATGTCTTTGTGTAAAAAGGTCAGAGAATACACAAAAGAGAGGCAGTGTCTTCGGCAGTGGCTTTTGGTGCAAAAAAAACCGGTTTGTGCAGTCAGATCCAAGGGAGAAGATCGAGGTCCATCCGGTGTCCGATTGTCCTCAAAGATACACGACACTTGATTCTTCAAATCCAACCGTCAGTTATGTGACGGAAATTTTCTACGTTGAGATATTCAGCCCGGAACAACAGTTTGTATCTTGAATCCGTTTCGATGCTCTCTTCCCTTATTTCTCATGTTTATGCTTCTTGTGTGTGCCATGATTGTCATCTTATTCAGATATAGTGGAGAGTTTGGGTGGATACCAAGATTAGTCCCGTGATTTTTACTCCTCACCTTGGAGAGGTTTTCCACGTTAAAAAATACCGAGTCATTTTCGTTTTATGTTTTATATGGTATATGATGCACTAGTATAGTTTCGTAAAAGGTTTACACCGAGAGAGAGACGTAATTTAATCCGTTGTGATAACTCGATCTAAATCGGATTTTGTTAATCCTCCCTACAAAGTGATATCAGAGCCGTGTCTAGTGTAAAACATAGAAACTGATACTGGTAGGATGATCACCTTGAATGGATCTAATTACCATGTATGTAAAGGAACAATGACTGATCTTCTCAATATGAAAGATTATTATTTGTCTGTGTATGGTAAAGAAAAAGCCGAGGGTAAAACCGAAGTGAATGGGAAATAATTCATCGTCAAGTTTGTGGGTATATCAGACAGTGGGTAGATGATAATGTTTTGAATCATATCTCTGGGGATACAAATGCACAGACTTTGTGGGATAACCTCGAGCAGTTATATGCTCAAAAGATCGAAAGAACAAGTTGTTTTTGATAAAACAAATGATGACTTTGAGATATGATGGTACTCCTTTAACTTATCACTTAAATTCTTTTCAAGGAATTATAAATCCGTTAGTTGCTATGAGTATCAAGTTTGATGAGGAGATTCAGGCTTTGTGGTTGCTTCGTACTTTACCTGACTCTTGGGAAACCTTTCGGACTTCTTTGTCTAATTCAACCCCTAATGCTACTATTACCATGGATTTAGCCAAGAATAGCATTTTAAATGAAGAAATAAGAAGGAAAACTCAAAGTTCTTCTTCACATATTGATGCCTTGGTTATGGAAAAGCAGGGTAGAAATGAGAATCGAGGTTTAGTAAAGAGAGACAAGAGTCGGAGTAAAAGTAGAGGCCAATGTAATAAGTTTTCAAATGTTGAGTGTTATCATTGCTATCAGAAAGGGCATACTAAGAGATTTTGTCTCAACTTAAGGGAGAATCGAAAGAGCAAAGAAAAGAAAAAAAGGTTGATTCTGATAATAATGACAATCGTGTTGCTGCACTTTCAGATGACTTTCTTATTGTGCTTGACAGTGATGTTGTGAATTTTGTATGCCATGACTCCAATTGGGTGATTGATAGTGGTGTATCTGTTCATGCTATGTCTCGTAGAGATTTGTTTATATCTTATAGGTCAGGTGACTTTGAATCTCTGAAGATGGGTAATAATGAGTCAGTTGTAGTTCTCGGCATCGATGATGTGTTCCTTGAGACGAGTAATGACACGAGGTTGGTCTTGACTAATGTTAGACATATACCTGATATTCGTTTGAATTTGAATTCCATATGTAAGCTAGATGATGAGGGTTACTATAGCATATTTGACGACGGTCAATGAAAACTCACTAAAGGTTCTATGATTGTGGTTAGAGGCAAGAAATTTTCTTCTTTATATAATATGCATGCTGATGATGAAAAGATAACTAATTTATGGCATAAAAGATTGAGTAACATTAGTGAGAAGGGATTGACAGTTTTTGGCCAAAAAAAACATCCTCAAGGGGTTGAAAAGCTCTTCGTTGAAGAAGTGTGCGCATTTCTTAGCAAGACAGCATAACAGAGTTGCTTTCAAAAGTTCCCCTCCTTCATGAAATGAGGTATTCTTGATTTGTTGCATACTGATGTTTGTGGTCTTATGAAGATTAGAACACTTGGTGAATCTCTTTACTTTGTTACTTTAATGGATGATTATTCAAGGAAGCTTTGGGTTCATATCTCGAAATCTAAAGACCAAGTGTTAAATATTTTAAAGCAATTTCAGGCTTCAGTTGAAAGACAAAAAGAAAAGAAGCTAAAATGCATCAGAACTGATACCGGGGGAGAGTATATTGGCCTTTTTGATGAGTATTACAGGAAGTAGGGTATTCGGCATCAAAAGACTCCTCCCAAGATATCTCAGTTGAACGATATAGCTGAGAGAATGAACAGAACACTGATGGAAAGGGTAAGATGCTTACTTTCACAAGCCCAACTTTCGAGGTCATTTTTGGGTAAAGCTTTGAATACAGATGTACACGTTTTAAATCTCACTCCATGTGTTCCTTTAAATCTTGATGTTCCTGACAGAGTTTGGACAAGTAAAGATGTTTCTTATGATCACTTGTGCGTCTTTAGATGCAAGGTCTTTATGCATATTCCCAAAGATGAGATGTCCAAACTAGATGTCAAACACGGCAATGTATTTTCATTTTTTATGGTCAGGATGATTTTGGTTACAAGTTTTATGATCCAATTAGAAAGAAACTTGTAATAAGCCGAGATATTGCATTTATAGAAGGTCAGACAATCAGGGACATTGAGAAATCAGAGGTTTCAACGCCACAGGTTAGTGATGATTTGCTTGATTTGGATCCAATTTCTGATACATATGTTGCTACATAGTTTGAGGAGGACCATCAGGATGAATTTGATCCAGAGGCCGGACAGATCACAGATCTAGTTGTGATAGAGGACATAATTCCTGAGACAGAGATTCCAGTTCCTGTGCCAATGGTTCCACCAATTGTTGCAGAAAATGCCGGGTCTCGTAGATCATGGAGAGAGCGACAACCTTCTATTAGGTATCCTACGGATCAATATGTTTGTGTGACTGACGTAGGTAAACCAGAGTGCTTTACAAAAGCGGTGAAAGACGAGTGCAAAAGCCAGTGGTTTGAAGCTATGCAGGATGACATGCAGTCATTTCATGAGAATCATACTTTTGAGTTAGCAAGGTTACCTAAGTGTAAAGGAGCTTTAAAGAACAAGTCGGTATACAGGTTAAAGCATGATGAACTTACTTCACAACCCCGTCACAAAGCTGGATTGGTTGTTAAGGGATTTAGTCAGAGAAAGGGCATTGATTTTGATGAAATATTTTCTCCTATTGTGAAAATGTCATCTATTCGTGTTATTTTACACTTGACAGCAAGCCTAAACTTGGAGATTGAGTAGATGGATGTCAAGATGGCCTTCCTAGACGGAAACTTAGAGGGAGAGATTTACATATGCGGACTTTGAAAAAGTTTGTATGGTTTGAAACAGGCACCCAGACAGTGATACAAAAAGTTTGACTCAGTTATGGGGAAGCAAAGCTACCAGAAGTCTAAGTCTGACCATTGTTTTTTTGTGTAGAAATTCTCAGATGATGAATTTATTATCCTTCTGTTATACGTTCATGACATGATTGTTGGCAGGAATGCTTCTAGAATTGACAGTTTGAAAAAGCAACTCAGTAAATCTTTTGCTATGAAAGATTTAGGGCCAGTAAAGCAAATCATTGGCATTAAAATTGATCGTGACAGGAATGCAAATAAGTTGTTGTTGTCACAGGAGAAGTGCATTGAAAAGGTAATTCAACGGTTCAGTATGGACAAAGTTAAAGTGGTAAACTCTCCTCTTACTTCACACTTTACTTTGAGCAGTGTACAGAGTCCTTCTACAAATGAAGAGAGGCAAGACATATCTAGAGTTCCCTATACTTCAGTGGTTGGATGCTTAATGTATGCCATGGTATGCAAAACTAGACCAGACATAGCTCATGCAGTTGGTGTTATCAGTCGATTTTTGTTAAATCGTGGTATAGAGCATTGGAACGCAGTGAAGTGGAGTATGACATATCTTCGAGGTATATCTAAACTTAGACTTTGTTTTGAGAATGATAAGTCTATATTGGTTGGTTATTCAAATTCAGACATGGACGGAGATGTTGATCGCCGTAAGTCTACTTCGGGGTACTTGGTTACTTTCTCAGGGGGAGCTATGAGTTGACAGTCTAGATTGCAAAAGTGTGTTGTGCTTTTTACAACAGAGACAGAGTACATTGTGCGACAACTGAAGCTTGCAAAGAGGTCATATGGATGAAAAAATTCTTACACAAGCTTAGGTTCAAGCAGGATCGTTTTGTATTGTTTTGTGACAATAAAAGTGGGATTCAACTAGGTAAGAACTTCACTTTTCCTGCCAAGTCAAAGCATATCGACACAAGGTATCATTGGATGCGATATGTTCTTGAAGACAAGAAATTATTTCTTGAAAAGATCTACACAGATGATAACGGTGCCAATATGCTTACGAAGACTCTTCCAAAATACAAGCTCGAGGTTTGTCGCTTGATTGCAAGGATGGTTGATCCCTCCTCCACATCATTGTAAGGGGGAGATTTGTTAGCTAAATGTCACTCTTACTTGTGGAGCCTAGGTCTTAAATATGCAATATACTTGTTTGTGTTCTTGTCGGGTGATATTTCCATGTGCTTTGCCTATAATATTAGTGCTTAGTTAATGTATGTGCGTGAGAAGGTCAGAAAATACACAAAAGAGAGGCAGTGTGTTCGACAGTGGCTTTTGGTGCAAAAAAACTGGTTTACGCAGTCAGGTTCAAGAGAGGAGATCGAGGTCCATCCGTTGTCCGATTGTCCTCAAATTTGATCAGCGGGTACAAGACACTTGGTTCCTTAGATCCAACAGTCCGTTTTATGATAGAAGTCTCCTACGTTGAGATATTCAGCCTGCAACAGCAGCCTATGACTTGAATCCGTTTTGCTTATCTTTTCCCTTGTTTCTCTTGTTTGTGCTTCTCTTCTATGCCAAGATTGTCATCTTGATGTTGTTACTGTCGTGTACCTCTATTAATACCTAGAGACGACCCTTATGTGCCCATTATTCTCATACAGTGGAGAGTTTGGGTGGATTTCGATATCAGTCCTGTGATTTTTACTCCTCACCTTGGAGGTTTTCCACGTTAAAAATACTTTTATTTCCATTTTATGTTTTATATGGTATATGGTACACTAGTATAGTTTCCTAAAAGGTTTACACCGAGGGAAAAACGCAATTTAATCCGTTGTGATAACTCAGTATAAGTTGGGTTTCGATAATCCTCCCTATAGTTCGTCGTCATAGCCTGCGTATTCGGACAAAGGTCTGTATATCAACGTCTATACATGGATGCGATAGATTCTCTCTTTTAAGAACCACGTCGTCTTGTCTTTTTCAAAGTGCCCCTGGTTGTGCAACTCCTATATGGTCAATGATCTAAGTGAAGCGTTAGGAATATATAAGCAATCACCTCGAAATAAGTAGCCGTCGACCAACGCAAGTGAAAGCGCTCCTCTCTCTGAACAGTTGTGATGATAAGGCCAAAAACTTCATTTATACGATGCAGCTTCTTGATTTCCTTTAAACCCAATGTAACGCCCCCCACTTTCTGCGCCGGAAGACACGTGAGCGTTATGCCATCACGGACCCGGTCCGTGACAAGGCTAAACAAACCGAATGGGTTTTAG
>JAOVYX010004039.1:0-10547 GCA_035668315.1 Drosera spatulata
CGAAAGGGAACCAAACCCATTCCCGATGGTCAAAACAAAGCGATGACGAACAGATTCGCGCAAGAAAACTGATCTTGATGAACAAAACCAGATCTCGCAATCTTTGAAATGTAGTCGATCAAACCAGGATCAGAGCTTACAAAATCCCACCAGATTTAGTCGAGGGAGATCAAAACATAGCCCGGAGTTACCCTTCGTCGCCAGGAAAGAGAGAACAAGGACAGCGGTCGAGATCGTATGTGGCGGCGGCTATGCTGTTTTGTTGGTGGCGTGTGTTGTTAGGTGGTGACGGCTGTAGATCTAAGGTGATGATTGGATTTGGGTGTTGTTTAGGGTGGTGGCGGGTTAGGGTTTTCAATTATGTTTCAAGATTGTTGAGAGGATTTTCTAGGCTTTAAACATAACACCCAAGGTATCTAGTTTGGAATACCAAGGCCGTTGTCTCCATGCTAGTATATATAGAAGAATGTGCTTACAGTAATAGGATATTTTTGAACAATTAAAATATACCCTATCTACGAACATAAATATTATCTTTATAACGTATATTGGGAAACTTATATTTAAGGATATATCGATATATCGTAATATTCCTCAACAGAATCAGGTCACACAAGCTCCGCCATATCACGGAACGAGTCATGACGGTCTCTACTTCCTTAAAGTTTCTATGCCCTCGTCCCCGTATGTGTTTGTCGTATCTCTGGATGATTGGCACTGTCGTCCAGGTCATCCTCATCGTCGCCTACTTCACACCATGGTGTCTCGCCATCAGTTATCTTGTAGTGGCCGTGCTTCGTCTTCTCAACTGTGCTCATGCTGTCAGCTTGCCAAATCTAGTCGGCTGTCACTTCCTTCCTCTCGGTACAGTTCTAAGAATTTTTTAGATGTAGTGTTTGCCGGTGTTTGTGGACCGGCTCCCACTGTCTCCATTGATGGAGAAAAATATTTCATTATTTTTATCGAAGATTTTTTCTGATTTATTTGGTTTTATCTCTTGTTTCAAAAGGTGATGTTGCAACTGTTTTTGTTCAATTTCAATCGCCTTTTGAACGACAATTTAACATGACCATAAAAACTGTCCAAATTGATGGAAACGGTGAATTCACTACTTTATCTTCGCATTTTAAAACATCAGGCATTTTTCATCGGTTATCGTGTCCACATACTTCTGTCCCAAATGGTGTGGTCGAGCGACGACATCGTCATGTTGTCGAAACGGGGCTAGCGCTCTTATCTCACTCGTATATGCCCGACGAATATTGGGCTTATGCCTTTTCGACCACTCTTTACCTCATAAAGCCAATGCCTTCTCGCTCAAATGATAATCGATCTCCCTTTGAGTTTTTGTTTTCTCGTATTCCTGACTATAACTTTTTAAAAACCTTTGGGTGTCTCTGTTATCCCTTTTGTCCATACAACCGTCACAAATTTAATTTTCGCAGCTCTCTCCCCCTGTTTCTTGGTTACAGTAATCATCATCATGGGTATATTTGTATGGATCCCAAGTCTCGAAAAAATTTTGTGTCTCGACATGTCAGGTTCGATGAGCACATCTTTCCCTTCAAGAATGGCTCGACAATTCCCACTGTTATCCAAAGTGCTATCCCTGCACAACTTCCATGGGAAACTAGCCCAATCATCCCTCTCTTACACCCAAATTCACCCACCTCCCCTTACCCGCTGCAGCTAAGTATTAGCTCTGGACTCTCCACCACATCAAGCACTACTACAAAAAATCCTGTCATCACAGACCCTCTTCCCTTCAGTTCGTCGCCGTCCATGTCCCCATCAGAAGTCTCTCCATCCCAAGACAACACAAACCTCCCTGCTTCCCTACCTCCACCTAAAACCCATTCTTATAACCTTCGAACAAATCCGCCCAAGACAAAACCATTCTCTCTTGTTGCTATCTCTACACCTACAACATATACAGAAGGTGTCAAGACAAAAGAATGGAGAAATGCCATGGTTGAGGAGTTCAATGCCTTGTTATGCAACTAAACGTAGTCTCTAGTTCCATTTGATCCATCTATGAATGTTGTGGGTTGTAAGTGGGTGCATCGTCTCAAGACCAAGGCAGATGGCTCGATCGATCGTTATAAGGCTCGTCTCGTTGCGAAGGGGTATCATCAACGACACGGTCTTGATTTCCAAGAAACATTCAGCCCCGTCATCAAGTCAACAACAGGTCGTGTTGTTCTCTCTTTAGCGGTTTCTCATGGATGGCCTATACGTCAACTAGACATCAACAATGTCTTTCTTAATGGTACCTTACACGATAAGTATACATGGCACAGCCGCCATGGTTTAAAGGCCCCGTATTTCCCACTCATGTTTGTCGTCTACACAAGTTGCTCTATGGTCTCAAACAAGCAACTCGCGCTTGGTTTTCTGCACTCAGGGAGTTTCTACTCAGTTGCTCTTTTGTACAGTCGCGTAGTGACAACAGTTTGTTTATCTATTCCTCCTCTAACATTATTCTACTTGTTCTTGTCTATGTAGATGATATCCTAGTCACTGGCACTTCAGCTATGAGCTCCTCTACACTCTCACCGACCTTGGCTCTCGCTTCTCTCTCAAAGATCTTGGCTCTCTCCATTACTTCTTGGGCGTGGAAGTTATATCTCATCCTGATGGCCTCTTATTATCACAGAAGAAGTACATCGAAGAACTCCTTAGTCGTGCCAAGATGGACTCTTCGAAACCAGTTTCAACTCCAATTTCAACGAGCAGCATCCTCACAAAGGAGGAATAAGACACCCTTTGCAGATGTTACTTTATTTCGTCAACTAGTTGGGTCGCTTCACTACTTAAGCCTTACTCGTCCAAACCTTGGATTTGCCGTCAACAAAATCTGTCAGTTTATGCATGATCCTAAAGAAAGTCATTGGTGTGCCCTTAAACGTATCCTCCGGTATCTCCAGCATACCAAAGATGAGGGCCTATTATTACATCGAAAATCTCCTCATGAGCTTCAGGCCTTTTCTGACACGGATTAGGCGGGGTGTCCAAACGATAGACGGTCTACACCAGCCCTAGCTGTTTATTTAGGTAACAATCTTGTGTCGTGGCGATCCAAGAAGCAAAAGATGGTTGCTCGCTCCTCTACTGAATCTGAATATAAAGCTCTTGCCGATGCTGCTGCTGAACTTCGATGGTTAACTTCTCTCCTTGAGGAGCTTCTCCTATTATTTGGTGTGACAACATTGGTGCCACATACATGGCCTCCAATCGCGTTTTTCACGCACTTATTAAACATATTGAGATCGATTTCCATTTTTTCAGTGACATGGTTGCCTCTGATGAAATTCAAGTTCAATTCATTTCTACAGTTGACAATGTCGCAGATGCACTCACCACAGGTCTTGCACGCCTCAGGTTCAAGTTTCTCAGGTCTAAGCTCAAAGTTGCTACGAGAGCCCCTTTAGCTTGTGGGAGGGTATTGAGCCAACTCTCAATCGATGAGAGTCCAGCTGCACATAGTTCGGTTAATAGTGACTAGAGATATACATAATATATTTTGTGGCGATATTGTCCATATGCATACTTTAGATGTTATAGGCAGAATCTCCTTGTTTCCATGTTAGTCGAGATTCAATCTTGTAACCAAGGATATTGTATCAACAACTTTGTGTGTATATTCATTATACAGTAATGCATATGGGTGTAATTGATTGCCCAAAAGTTCTTGGCTGAACCAGTCCAGCTCCAATTTCTACGAAAGGGCATCAGCCATTGTAATTAGCATACTGTCAAGTTTGCCGATTATTATTTCATTCAGGATATCCTGAAAGCAATGCAGGTTAATAGTAAAGGTAAAGTACACTGTTGGTGTTAGGGACACTATTTTATTTGAAGATACTACTGCTTGTGTTTCAAACCTATATGCTTTGCGTAGTTGACCATGAATCCTGCAAATCTATATGTTTCAAATCAATATGTGGATCATGCAAAGTTATTCTTCCATGAATGACCCGAAGAACTAATCAACAGAACAACTTCGAGGGACAAAAGCATTAAAGTTTACCAATCCAAAACACATAAGTGCTCTCTTTTTCTTTTTCTTTTTTCTTTTTTTGGGCAAAATAAGCAGGTGGGAAATGTATAAACAGTAGCTATACACGAGAAGCAACAAAAACGGAGCAAACAATGGAGACAATTAAAATTTGTATGCGCTCAGTCTGTTTTTCCATTAAGTATAGTGAGCTTTTAATTTGTGAAATGGAATGCTCAACGTACCTTGTGATGCTGATATTTTGTTCGAGCAAGCTGTTATGTTGTATATGTCAAAAGATTTTTTCAAAGAAACTAGTACGTAGGAAGTATGCATATATAGAGAAAGAAGATGCAAGGATAAAGGTTGTTAATTAGTCATTTGGGTATTACTAAGTATATTGATAGTGCGCGCAATGAATGTAGCAATAGTTTTGGTGATTATTTTAAAGAGTTAATTAGTATGTTCATGAGGATAATTGAAGGTGGAAAGAATTGACCACCCCACCGAGAAGAAAAAGAAGGCATGGTATACAGTTCAAGTTAGTTTAAGCTTTGATTGAACTAGTCCTTAACCAGGTATTGTTTTGCTTATTAGAAAACTGTTTTTTTTTTTTTTTTATGCAAGTTAGGAGGAATAGTTTTTCTTTTTTATAAAGCCTTTGATATTCTCTTTCCCATTTATTAAAGTATGTATAATGGAGGAGTTTTGTTTGTTTTTTAATTTATTGTTGTTGTAAGGGCCATTTTTGCCTTTATTTCTCATTTGTTGAATTTGATGTTTATTTAGTTTGTATTATGTGTTTTACGGTTCGTTGGGACATCCCAGCGAGTCTATTTCTTTTGTCAGGTTTATGCAGCGGTTCATGAGTGTAATAGAAATCTAAACTTTTCTGCGTTTGGTGAAATGATTTATAAAAATATAACAATATTATCGTTGAGGAGTAATACATGTTTTATTCGTAGTACAATAATGTAGTTCCATGCAAGGAATTTTTGTTAATTCTGGCCTCCTCCCCTTGGGCGCGTTGCTTGTCGTTGTTAGACGGTGATGTTGTATTTTTTTCCTTCGATTGATGAGTCTTTATTTTTAATTCGTAGAGCCTCCGCCAGAATCACTTGGACTCTTTTCTCGATGTCTTGAAGATCTTTAATCTTATTGTCAAAATAAGCTGTAACTTTCTCCAACTCTCTTTTGAGTGGATCTGATTCTATCTTTGTTTGTTTGTGTTGGTGTTTGTTTTTTGTTCGTGAATTGAATTCTGTGGATTTGTTGTGTGGTTTTACATAATGGTGTATAGTATCGCGATGTGTTTTTTTTTTTCTTTTTCCTAATTGATAGTCAATTTGGTTTATTATTGTTGCCTTTTTATGTTGTTCGATTTTTCTTTTTTAAATCTCATTTTTGTGTATATTGAGTTAAATTTATGTTGATTGATTTGGCTCTTCCATTTTTTTCTTTTTTGGTTTTTGTTTGTTGTTGAAGTTGATATGAAACGTCCATTATTTTTGAACATTGACAATAATACTTTCATTTATTGTTTTCATTCTTTTCCTTGTTTTGTGATTGTCATTTTGATCGGTTTGCTTGTGTTGTTGATTGTTTCAAATTTTGAACTGTGTGAGGCTGTTGTGAAAATCACCAAGCCCAGGCCCATTGAAACATGAAGCCCATACTCTCTAACCCTTTTCCCTGCTAATGGGCCGACCACTTTCCTTCTCTCCGAGTATCAGTGCCACAGATGCATCACTTTACTTTCCTAATCTACATCATCGTTCTAGCCTGATTTCGGCTATTCTGGCCGGAATGTTCCCGGTGCCGGAGTTATCTTACAATGGGATCTCCTTTCTTCTCCACAGATCCGCCACCGCGTCTGCCATATTTCGCGGTGAATCTATGTGGTTTCATCCCTCGCTTTTCGTTTTCGTCGAAGGTATCATTTCGTTTCGCTCCTACTGTTGTTCTGTCGTGTTATCACACTTTCTCATTGAATTTCATAACGTTTGCATTGCATGTGGCTTTGTTTTAGTTGGGTTTTGCTTCGTCCTCTCCTTCTCCTATTGATTTTGAATCCATAGGTTGAGGAATTTTTTCTGTAATTGTAGCAACTTGACATGATTTACCTCTAGTGTGTTGTAGCAACTTGTTATCACACTGTTGTTCTGTAATGTTGTCGTTGATAAGTTTTTTGGCATGTCAATGTGCTTCTTACATTAAAGATGTGGAATTTTGCAATATTTTTGGACGGCATGCTTTTCAATTTTTATCTACTAAAAGAAAAAGGGGAAGAGGAGGGATGACTCCTTATTAATCAATTCAGCAATGCCACTGATCCTCTATGATTTTGGATCTTTGACATCCGTCTATTCTAATACTAATTTCATGAGCTTGCTCTTTTGCTTTGACAGGGAATGCAGATTGATCTTGAAAAGGGATCAATTTTGTACATTGACCTGGCCAAAGCTAATTCCAAATGTAAACGTTTTAGAATCGGTAAATGAATTGCTAGAGTACTCCATCTCCCTACACATCTCGTGAATGACTTATTTTTCTATTTATCATTGATGCTATCCAAGTTTCTTTTCATAACCTTCTTAAATTCTGGCAATCAGATATTGAAGATCCTAGCTCAGATAAGAGATATAAAGCATCTCCTGCTTTTTCAAGACGCAGTACTAATTCTGGTAAAGTTATTGGTCCAACTATTTTTTATTACGGTTTGCCGAAATAGTGAGCAGGTAGCACGCATATTTTTGTTGCTTTCCGCATTCATCTACCACATGTGGTATAAAGTATACAGATAAATTTCATGGCAGCCATTTTGAAGGGTTTGCTTTCACTTTCTCAGGGTGGCTCTTGTAATTTTGTGTTATATGATGTGTTGTGTTGTTTTTTGATAATCACTGTGCGTAATGCAATGGTGATTGAGCTGATTGTGTGGTTTGGTTGTTTGTGCTTTTTTAACATTAATTTTTTGTGTGTGGTGTTTTAAGGTTATTAGGTTTTTCAGATTGGCTCACTATGTTGTTGTATTAGGTAATTCATGTTGAGAATAGTTTGTTAGCGTGTAGGTGATTTGGAGTTCCATATGCATGATGGACTCCGTTGAAGAAAGTGACGGAGATTCGTTTCGTTTTAAGGTCTGTTTATGCTATTATTAGTATTATGGTTGTGTTTATTTTGGGTCCAGTGGAATTTCATGTCGAATAGCACAATTTATGTCATAGATAACTGTGGGTCTAGTGGAATTTTGGAAGCATTCGCCGAAGTGGTTGTCGTCTTTAACTTGTTTTAAGATACATTCTGTTATAGATTTATTGTGTTAATTGGAAGGGAATATATATGGCAGCAATAATTCTGAATTTGATGGTTGACAGAACTTGTGTTGTGTTAATTTTTTTTTGTTCGAAGACCTAAGTATGACCGAACGATGATCTGCAACGATTAAATTTCATTCGGCAATAGAGGTAGCTATGTTCCAAGTTTTGCTTTGCAATTGCCATAGCAACCATTTGGTAAGCTGTCATTTGATTGCTCATGTTCCTTTTATTTCGCTGTTGTTACAGGTGTTCCAAAATACCGGTATGAAACAAGTGTAGTTGTTACAGCTCCTTTGAATGATGGTAGTGTTGATGCAGCCATTGTCGGTTTGGCTGGAAGGTGTGTCTAATGTGAGATCCTTATTGGGACATTGCAAGTAACTTTTTCCGGGGTGATTGTACAGGCGCTTGTGTGACTTTTATTTTTTACTTTTTCCTAATCATATAGATTATTTTGTTTGGTTTATTGTAGTGATAACCCAAATATAGGGGAGCATTATGTATATTTTTGTCTTTTTAAAGTGTGGTTTCAATGATATGACAAATCAATGGAGAAATTTGATTTAAAATTGATACGGTCAAACAACATTGACCTGAACTCGTAGTTGATGTACTATTTCTGGAGTTGTTGAAGCCAAAAACATTTGATTCTCAAATTACATCAGAACATAGGTTTGGTACTGATTGTTTTATTACATCTAAAATGACGATAGGTGTTAACATGCTTCCACGTCAGTCATTCTGCTGGTTCTTCTTTGATGATAATGCTTTTCAGTTTTTGGGCAGATGTTGTGGTATGCTCCGTTTTCTTTGTTGTGGTTGCGTTGTTGTTTGTATCAGTGTCGTCGAGCCGCTTCTTTTCCTTTGATGTTGCTTCTCTTCTTGTTGTGTCATTCATGTCGTCTTGGGGGGTACTTGTTCTCCTCTATATTGTTGTGATTTTCAATAACTGTAGTGACTGTAATCTTCGTAACGAGGTTGATGTAGTCTTCTGTGATTTTCACCCTGAATGTAAATGTATTGACTATGAAATTGTGGATTGACGCAGGTATTATGTTGATGTCACCTTCCTGCATGAGTTTGCACTGAAAGTTAGTTCATTTTACGTGTTGTTGTAAGTGAAGTGTGTTAGGTATGCTTGCATTGTGGGTTGCTGTATGTTTACCTCATGTGCTAAGTTGATCATTCGTTTGGCTGTTACTCCAAGGATTTTTTCGGCTGCCCTGTTGAATAGTTGGAAGGTGGTGCTTCCTGTTGAATCCTCCACTTGTGTAGTTATCTTGAACCTGTAGAGAAGTATTGGTTAGATCTTGTTTGTGTGGGTGAAACTTTTTCTTTTAGGTTACGGTACCTTTGATAGAAGCTGGTAGGGTTGCCGATGCAGTTGGTGCATTCATATGCTTCATCTTTTGGTTGTATTTTCTCGAAACATTGTCTACATGCATTGTAGTACCAACCAAAGTCTGGTATGATTCCGGTGATAGTTGCTATGCATTTGCACATGATGAACTGTGGATGGCGTATTAGGTAGTGAGATATATTTGAGGGATTTTAATTGTATTGTTCAAAATTTTTGAAGAGTTCCTAAATTTGTTACCTTTGTGTTTTTTGGAAGTTCTGCTTTGATGATGTCCGCTATCTTCATTTCTTTGTCTTCCGGGATGTTCTCGACCATTCTGACATTTTCACGATTTAATTGTTTGAGTCCGTTTTTTATGATGATGTCTCGTAGTAGCCTTGTTTCTTCTGTTTCTACATTAATGTAAATCTTCGTCGCATCTGTCGTGGACAAATATGGTTGCCCTGCATTGCCATGTATATATTAATAGGTTTGTCATTTTGTTTAATGTCAAGAGTTGAGCTGTCTTACCCATATATTGTTTTCCCAATGCTCCCGTAATGACAATGATTGGATTTTCGAAATGTCTCCCTTGATTAGCCCGTGTGCCATCTGTGCTTGGCTTCCCCATAGCGTTATTTGCATTTTTTCGTCTCTGCAATTTGTTGGATGAGTAGTGTCATGTAGTGGCAAGAGGTAATTTTTTAAAACTATAAAATGGATTTCTAAGCCGAAAGGTAATGACATACTTCTCGTTCATGAGTGTACTCCACTAAGTAATGTTTGTAAGCTGCCCATCTCTTTGAGTATTCCTATGGTTTCTGCGAATCAATTGCCTTGTTACGTGACTTTGTCAGTAAGGTCTAGAGTTTGAAGTATAAGTTATTTTCGCCTTTGAAACTTGTTGTGTCATTCACCATTGTGTACTTGTCTCCAAATCAAAGGAATGCAAACTTGTTTTGACGAATTGAATTTGTGTCGAGTTGCTCTATGATCCTTGTTCTGTAGCAGAAATTTAGGATGTATGGCGCATCCACATGGCGGTATTGTTTTGGTGATGGCTGGACCTTAAAGAAAGAAATGAAGTAGATTTTGCCTTCTTGCAATTGTTCTATCATTGTATTCATTTGATTGCCTCTTATTAATTCCATAGTTTGGTCGTCCTGTAATATGAAAAACATTTGTTATGGTTGAAATTTATCTATGGAGCTTATAATGAACAATAGATGTTGATGTTACCTTTTCATCAAGGAGAACAACGTTGACGTGCATGATCTTTTTTGTGTGTCGATTGATCCCATTCCATTTCCTTGTGACCCGGACCTTGATTATCCAGCTATCTTTATTCTCGGCTAATTCTGAAATGTAATTGTATTGGGATGGCATAGTGAGTTGTGTGTATCTTTAGCTTTCG
Source organism: Drosera spatulata (assembly GCA_035668315.1). NCBI lineage: Eukaryota > Viridiplantae > Streptophyta > Magnoliopsida > Caryophyllales > Droseraceae > Drosera > Drosera spatulata. Next base: position 10,071 of record JAOVYX010004039.1, read on the forward strand.
AGATTGTGTTGATCTTTGTGTTTTTCGGCATTGTTTATATATTGCAAAGAACATGACCTTCCGTTTTTCTTGGTGTTGCACTTTGGTTTTTCCTTCTTTGATTACGACGACGTAAGCTTGTCTGATCAATGTGTTTATTAATGGTTGTATATCATTGTGATAATGAGGAGTTTGGTGTAGGCATAGGTTTTTTTTTTAGTTGAAGAGTTATTAGTAGTTATTTATGTAGTGTAGTAATGTTAATTGTCGTTATTGCAAATGTTGTAACGGTTTGTCTTTGATAAGGTTTAGTGATTTAAATTGGAATTAACTACTGTTTAATGGGAGCTGGTCTAGGTGTGCATTGCTTGGACCTTTTTTTTTTTTTTTTTTACATTAGAAGTGTTATGGAGTAGCTTGGTTGGTGAATTTATGTACTGGTGTTGTAATGGACTATATGTTGTGCTTGCTGGTTTTTTTTTTTTTTTTTTTTTTTTG